>CAMTDV010000028.1:51508175-51573174 GCA_947069175.1 Scalesia atractyloides | reverse complement strand
GTTAATAATGCTTATTACACTGACTATTTTGTCTTCATAGGTATATAGTAACAATTAAGCAATACCGGTTAGAGATATCTTATGAATATATTATATGTGTTTTGGGGAGCCCGGATCCTGAATGATTCTGGTATCCTGAATACTATATACACTAAAGATTGTCAAAACATCTCTCATTCGCAGGACTTATTGAGAGACTAAGTCTTAACTTGAAAAATAGGAGTTGTAGTTGAAAAGCAAGTGGAGAAACCGTTGTCCAAGTCCACAACGGTCACAAGAGAAGACTGAGTTTACTCAGAAGATCCTAGACATTTAGTTACTAGATTTTTATTGTATTTAAATGATGTGGATTGGATAGGACGAAACAACACACACTCTCACAACATTTGTAACACTTATATTTTGATCCACTTCAGCTTTTTGTACTTGATTTGGGTGAATTAATAGCAAGAATAAGCCGTAGACGACTTTCATGTCGACGCCCGAGGTTTTATGCTGGAGATCATATTGATTAAGGGATTTCCTCGCAAAAATCCTGAATGTCATACTGAATTGTCTCGATTACTTTCATTTTTATCTCATAAAACACACTACATCACTTACAAATTTGTTCAATAAATTGCTTTGGTACTTTTTGACCAAAATAAGTACCATACTTCTTCACATTCACCGTCTTCTTTCACTTATAGGAAGAAGCAAAGTTGAAAAAGATCTCCATCCAAGCATCATTGACTTCCCTTTCTCTTTCTATCTCCTCTTTCACCATAAACTAAAGGATAGAGGGTATAGAGTTACACTAATCAGTTGTACCATTTGCGATAAGTATTGTAAGAACGGAACATTGTTATTTCTCTCTAGCTCATGGATTACAAATTGTGTGTATATCTAATTTGTAAAATATCAACTTCGTATTGAATTTAGTAGCACTCACCAAGTTTATAATCAACGGATATAATTTGTAATATCCTAAGTGTTGAATGTGTATATTAATTTCCACCTTTTTAACAACAATGTTTTACACCTAATACCGCTTAACTTTACACTTATACCTTGTATTATGCAATAACGCCCCTTGTCACATAATCAAAGTTGGGCGTGGAACACCACCCCGATTGAGTGTAACTGGTGCATGGATGGTTCTTCCGTGAGCCGGCTAATAGGCATGGGGCAAGGAGCACGTTGAACACATTTTTTTAGTCAATTAGCTAAGAAACATAGCACTTATTTTTTTTATTCTCTTTTTATTTATTTAATTTATTTTAGTGAAATCATTACAATAAAGAAAAAAGTGAGAGAAAAGTAACGTACTAAACACTTTTTATTTTTTTAGCACTAATGGTCTTAAAACAATTGAAACCACACCATGTTTACAGGAAGATTGGTTGTGGGGATATACCGCTAGACATTAATATTACATAAATAAGTAGACATGTTTGACCAAATTGTTTCTCTACGCTTTTAATAAATAAAAGGCTATTTATTTGACTGGGTCTCTCTATATTGAATGATTTTGGACTTAATAACAAATTCATATATAACCTATAAAAATAAAATGATTCATAAAGATTACTGATGCGGGCCCAAGTGTGGAGGAGCGGGCCATGTTATATTTGGAGGCCCAAGATCGCGTGACAAATGGGCTTCACTAAAATGGCTTTAACTTGGGCTACGAGGGTCCGTTTTGGGCGTGCGACCAGTCAAAACGATCGTGAGGAAAAAATCCCATTTTACTGCAAACGCCTCGGCTTGATGACGTTCGGCCGAAAAAAAGGCTTATTTCTATGAGTATTTTTCATTTTTATGTTTTTTTTGTGCTTTTTGCCAACTTTTGTTTTGTTTTAGTTTTTGGCCCGAGTGTATTTTGGGGCCCGTTTCGAATTTATAACTCTATTAATATGTTGGTTATGAGGGGATAATGATCAGATTTCAGTTTTGGAAAAACAGTTTTTCACTTCAAATTCCGTGCCCTTTGGGTTGATTTTGGGGTTGGGACAAGTTCATCACGGGTATTCGTAGAATCAACGTGATTGATGTTACGTATCGTTTCTACTCTACATCAATTACTAAATATTTAATAATTTTTATTTACCCCTATCACTATATATTAGTAATGAATCAAATGATTAAAGATTAATAGTTATAAGATTCTATTTTAATTCACCCATGTATATGTATTACTTCTATAACATTGTAATTGTACGAATGTTATCATAAAGGTTGTGATGATTTTCATGAAAGTGATCCATAGAGTGTAGGATTGACTGATTGTAATGTTTAATGGGTGCAGCTTGGCTTGGGCTTGGGCTTTGTAGGATTGTAACGGCTGACTGCTATTGTTGTTGCCACGACATTGAGGACCTCTAGATTCAAACCCAGTAGATCATACTATTTCATAGGTTAATTTTCTTTTTCCAGAATTTTATGATTAGGAACTATGCAATCTGCGTGTAAACGAATTAAGAATCCGATGAAAACGAATGTGGCACGTTTGTGTAGTTAAACGCTGTATGAATCGAATGAAAACAAACGTGGCATGTTTGTGTACGTTTTTAACTTAATATAGCAAGTTATTGAACATGAACAAATAAACAAATTGAGTTTTTTGTTCATGTTAGATCATTGATACTACAAACGAACGCTTCAAAAATGCAAATGTATATAAACGAACATAACAAATTTTGATGAGACATGACTAAGCATAAACAAACATAACTAGATAAATTAATAATTAGTACAAATGTGTTGGCTAAAAATAATTCTACATTGTAAAATCAATTAGGTTTCAAAATAATACTAGTAACAAATAACAATAAATGAATGAACATTTAGTGAAACGCACTAGAACAAATGTTCATGGACTTAAAACAAATAAACATTTATGAATGTAAATGAATGAATGGTACATGTGTTCGCGTACATGAGACATATTTTTTGTCCATCTTCGTTCATAACCACATAAATGAACTTTCTATATAATTAGTACGATTAAACTAGCAATAACCACAACACATACACAAAATCTTGAACAACCATTTAACATTTTTTTTTTTCATATTAAAATTTACGCCTTACAACTAATCTAGACATGCCTTATATGGGCTCAGTAACTCCTCTTAAGATAAACTCCTAACCCTACTACAATTTAAAATTTGGAAAACTTATTAAACATAAATTTAATAAGCAAGTTAAACTAAACTTAATAGTTTCGTCCGTAGTCTTTTTATCTCCACTAACACCCCTTAAGATCCCCCGTGCCTCCCTCTCGCAGCTCAAAATTGATCCCGTTTTTCAATACTCCCTCTCAATGCATGTTCTTAGCTTCTTGAAAATCTTTTAAACTTGAGTCCGCCAACTAATGATGAGTATTCACATACTCTAAATCACTCTTGCCTTTTAAAATTTTTTTCTCGTATGAAGTGATAATTCACTTCTATATGCTTTGATCTAGCATGGAACATAGGATTTTCCGCCAACTGAATTGTCAATGTATTGTCACAGTGGAGAGTCACTTTACTACCGGTATGCACCTTAAACTCGTCAAGTAATAGTCATAGCCATTGGACTTCTTGAGCTGCCATTGTAGCGGCTCGGTTGAGTTTGCCAACCTCGGATAGCAGTGATGAAACTTCTATACAAAGGTCTAAGGCTGTGGATAATGATACATTTCATCCTTTCTTCACTGATCCTTGATTGCACGTCAAGTTCGTTAATCCCCTGGCATTAAGTTCTTTATCATTTAAAAGTATTGTTGTGCAGACAATTCTCCTTGTGAGGTAGTCAATAACTCGCTCTCATGGATCTTGAGTAATGCATCGTTCTTTTTCGAGAAGAGGGCAATGAGTGTATCCTATGCAGGTTTAGGGTAATCAATATATTAGAAGTGATCAAGGATACTTCTTCCACCTACATTTTTATGATGAACATGGCTCGTCCTACCTTCACTTGCTACTTGCTTATGACACTATTTATTTCATTTTGTGGGTTATTGAGTTTGTGTTCTGTTCATAACCTGCCATAGGCTTGTCTATGGAGATACTACTTCAAGCATGTCATTCATGTCTTGTAAAGCGCACGATGCGCCCAATGCGCTGATGAGAGGCATCGCCATTGCGTTTACCTGGTGCAAGAATGTTCCGCCAGTTACATACAATGCGCTCGATGCATGCAACATTGTTTGTTATGTTTTTTTTCCGGATCTTATGAAATAGGCTGAGTTTTTTTAATAATTAATATCTTAGTATGCTTAATTTGGACCATTATGGTTCCTAAACACTTTTTGTGATTCTAAACATTTTAGTAGCTTGATTTGAACAAAAAATAACAACTCTTATCTTCATTATTATGTCAATTGTTTTAGTTTTTTTGTTAAGTTGTTATGTATAAACAATTTTTTTAGTATACTTTTATATAGAGTGCATCACATACGTGATGTGCTCGCATCACGCATCGCACATCAGATTTTTGAACCAAACACATATAGAGCGCATCACGCAATTTAAAAGAATTTTTTTTTTCGGTTAAATGTATTTGGTGCCAGCTTCTTGTATTTATTTATTTTAGTATATATTTATTTATTTTAGTGTGTATATTTTTTGACAACTTGAATAAAGGCTTTTTGTTAAGCCTATAAAGCTTAAACAATCAAATAGGAACCAAACCATTAATAAAGGTTTAATCTAAAAACGACAAAAAAAAACGGATCATAATCACCCTTATTATTCTGCTCACAAATCTAATTTTTCTTCTCTCACCCTTTGTTACAAATCCACCATACAAAAGTAACAAAACTTAAAATCGACATCTTATTTCGTGTCACGTGAACCTCACGTGCTCCCTTCCCGCCATCACATGACTCAAAACGTAGACCCCTCAAGCCGTTACTCCACCGGCTCTTCCCGGTAAACAATATCAATAGCCGGTCAACGCTATAAATAATTTCCGGAACACAAAAATCACACACCATTCTTCTCCGACAAACCTTATTTCCTCAAGAACCCCATTTCGATCAAATCATCTTCTCCAATTTCATAAATTCTGATCACAATATTCCACTTTCTCGGTCCATATTTCCTCGATTCAACCCCTAAATTTCACCTGAATCATCCCTTAATTTGTACTTTCATACAATGAGCGCAGTCAACATTACGAACGTGACGGTGTTGGACAATCCGGCGTCGTTTTTGACGCCGTTCCAGTTTGAAATATCGTACGAGTGTGTTTCGGCTTTGAAAGAAGGTAATTGTTGTGTTTAATTCTCGGTTTGTTTGTGTTTTATATTTGGTAGTTGTGTTTGTTTTATTGGTTAGGGTTTGTTGGGTCATTAAGTGGTTCGATTTGGGTTTTAGGGTTTCTGGAATTGTTGATTGAAGGTTGTTTGGATAGGTGAGTTGGAGGTAATGCGAGTGATTTATTATTTGATTAGTGATTTGTGTAAGAGTAAATGAGGAAATTAGGTTAATTAGGGTTGTGTTGTTTGAACATTTGGGGTAAATTACCCTTTTGGGCATCTGTAATTGATCATGTAAGACATTCTTTTATGTAATTGTGGTTTCTTGGTATGGTTACACTTGTACCGTAAGATAGCTTTGCCTGCCTAGAGCTCGACTTTGTTTACCGAAGTCAACTGTAACAATGTTTCTCCCAAGATGTTGATAGATTTGAATACATCCATGGTTTAAAAAAACGGTTGAGGCAAGCGCCTTGAGGCAAAGCGCCCAAAAAACGATTCTGAGGCGCGCCTCAGGGGGTTTCTATTGTATGTGCGCCTCAGAGGGGCTGGGACGATAAAAAGGCTGTGTCTCGGGGGGGGGGGGGGGGGGGGTTTCTGATGTTTTTGACTTTTTGTGTCAATTTCAAGCAATTTATGTCCTTTTTATGTGTGTTTTTGAGGATTTTGATGATGAATATAGTTAGTATTCTTATTTTTATAACATATATAATTTTTATATTTATTTTTTAATTCCGTTCCGTCTCGGGCTTACGCCATGGTTCGCCTCGAGGCTTACGCCTGAGGCGAAGGAAAAAACGCCTAGAAACTCGTTTCCGTTTTTCTGAACCTTGAATACATCTAATTCTAAATTAACTTACAGTTACATGAAAAACAATAAACATACAGGAACACAAAAACACGAGATACAAACAAGCGATTAATTACGGTTTCAGGTTTGATGATGTAATGTTTATAGCTAAATATGAAATGTCTGCCTGTCTGGTGTTAGTTAACTATATAGACATGGAATGTCTGAAGTCATTGTACACACTGGAATAGTCCCACTACATGTCCTTTTCCCTAACGTACAAGTATCTGATCACTATCGTCCGTCTTTCAAACAACATAAGAAGTAAGTCCATAGAAATGTAGAATCATTCGTAACATTTAACTTTAAATGATTACAAATACTGAAAATGGTCTCCGTTGAGATGGTGAAAAAGTAATTAGCCTAACATAAATCTGATGCTGTTAATGCAAGACACTTGATTTTCAGATTATTCAATTGATAATTCCCTTTTGTTCGCTCTTGTTTTCTGTCCCAAACCAGCCACAATAAGGTATATAAAAATGTACCAATCAAATCTATACGTTGTCAGTTCTATAACATAGATCGGTACCTTTTAACTGCAGATCTGGAGTGGAAACTGATATATGTCGGATCCGCTGAGGATGAAACCTACGATCAACTGTTGGAAAGTGTACTAGTTGGTCCCGTCAACGTGGGAAACTATCGTTTTGTCTTTCAGGTAAATATTACTACCCACATTATCAAACTCGCTTCATAAACAACATTGTACCTAATTTTGGTCATTGGTAGGCAGATCCACCAGACCCATCAAAGATTCGTGAAGAAGATATAATCGGAGTTACAGTGCTTCTGTTGACGTGTTCGTATGTGGGTCAAGAATTTGTGCGTGTGGGTTATTACGTGAACAATGACTACGATGATGAGAAGCTTAAAGAAGAACCGCCACAAAAGGTGATTATTGATAAGGTTCAAAGAAACATATTAACTGATAAACCGAGGGTGACAAAGTTTCCAATCAATTTTCACCCGGAAAACAGTGAAACTGCACCTGAAGGTGGGGAAACAAGTGAACAACAACAAGAGCAACAACCACCTGGTTCACCTGGTAGCGATCCTGTAGGTAATGTGGATCCTTAATTCTTGATGTTGGTTTTCAATCTAGGTGATATTTTGCTGATCTGTTAACATGGAATCAATCATGGTTTAGTTTTTGGGTTTGCTGCTTAGTAAACTGTTGGGGGTGGTGGTCATGCTTAAGAAATGGTGTTTGGTTGATTTGTTTTTGGTCATTTATATTGCTTTTTGAAATCAAATAGAGTGATATAAATGGTGAAAAGTTATTGGTCATTGACAGATTGACGGTTATTTACTTTTACTTTTAGTTAGGTTGAATATTAGGTCTGTTTGTGTGCGGCTATGCGCTGGTTGACAGGTCAAACCCAACACAAATTTGAACACGATACATACCCGGAAAAAAATTGAAATTCATCCTGTTGAGAGGTAGATATGCCAAGAAATGAAACACCTCCCCTTCTGCCGTTTTAGGCTCATAGTTTAAATATTAAGACAAGACCTTGAATATAAAAGATTATAGAATCAAACGTGTTGACCGGTGAACCAGGTAGGTTGATCTGAATCCGACTTGTATTAAGCTAACAACACACAATTTGTTTTTGGTTTGTGTATTGTTTTTCCCTTGCGTCGGAAATTCAAAGCCGACAACCCGTAGGCCCAAATTAGTCTATGCAACGTTAATTCATGGTTTACGATGCATGACACACGGTATGGCCTTTCTCATTATCTTGTAACCTTTATTATTTATTTGTTAATGTCCATACTCAATGTATGGAAGCTATATAAGTATTGGCCACTGATAAATGAGTCGAGCCGCTGATGAGCTACTCGAGACCAGATCACGAAAAACAAGAATTCAGTCTAACTAAAGTAAAGAGTCAATATGCTTAGTGAACTCCTTACCATGGGTTTATAAATAAGGAGCTAAGATCCTTAACAAACTCCTTGGGTTTTACGCAACACCTACTCACGCACAAGGCCTAGTCCAAATGACTTAGAAGATTCAAACTCATGTATGTATGCCACCTACGAACATGACAAGCTGGGTTTTAGCTCGTTCCTTAACATCTTTTGAACTAGTTTATCAAGTTGAGCCGGACTCACTAACATCTATCTAATTGTCTCTCGTATGACCGTGTCTAGTCGTAGCGACTATTATCTGTGGAAGTGTTGGTCTCTTTGACTCTCATTCAGCAACTTACCTTAATTGTATCCAAAGGCCGTTTCAAGGATAGAGTTTAAGGCAAATTAAAAAAAGCGTTTCAAGTATAAAGTTTAGAGAAATAAAAAAAAGATTAGTTCACTTGGTTTTTGAATAGAGATGAAAACCCTCTCATACTTCGTTTTATTTCACTAACAAAAACACTTGGGTGTTATATGTTTTTTAAAAAGTAAGATGTCTGCAATTTGCGGATCACATCTGCAAAAGAATATATGGACTAAACCTTTACAGTCTGCAAGAAGAAGGCGATTTGTTTTTTAACGTATGTATATTTTTAAAATAAACTGTTGGTGGTGTATGGGCAGTGGTGGTGGACGGTGATGGTGGGTGGTGGACGGTGGTGGTGGTGGTAATGGACGGTGGTGGTGGTGATGGACGATGGTTAGTGGTGGACGGTGTGTTTAACCCTCTACAGACCTTAGAAGATCTTACAATTGGTTGGGACAAGTCTGTACCAAGAAAAGCTTGCGTAAACGTTTTTTAATGAAATGTTTTCGGGAAAACAAACAATCTGTGCGTGACAATGTCTACACGGCACAGACAGAAAAGCCCCCGCATAGTTTTTCAGAAAAGACAAAAGGTCATTTTTGAAACTAACATTAATATATATTAGTTTTCGAAACTAACATTTGTCTGCGGTGTTACGATAGAGATGAAAGCCCTCTGTACAATTGTGTGATCAAGAAGGCGGTTTGTTCAAGCGAAAGGTCATTTTTGAAACTAAGATAACTTGGCGTTGTTCCTTACTCTTAGACCATCTGTAGTAGAGGGTTTTCGGCATTTTTCCCCAAAAAAAGTTCTAAAACGCTGCGTGACCGCCCTCGGGGGCCTTTTTTGAATAAAAATGGAGGAGCGTACTTTTTTAACGCTTCTTTTTGTTTGGCCAATAACATTTTCTTGATGGTTTTTTTATTTATTTAATTTTATTACACCCCTTTTAACACAATGTCCTACAATTTCTACATCCCAACTACATCCCTTTTAACATAATGCCCCACAATGTCCTCATGCTGACTGGACCGACACATGACACAAAATGCCTCCCGCAATACATGTTATTAATATACAAACGACTAGATGTGATTCCTTATTTGTGTCAATCAATATCTTCTCGAAATAAGTCTGACAAAATCAAATCACTAAGATCTTGAACTCTACAATATTAAAAAGAAAGTTGTACATATATAGGTTATCGCATTAGAAAAGTTAGATTCCAAAGACGTTTATCTCTTCTACATCACCCTCCTACTAGCCTTTATATACCAAAGTTTAACTTAGCGAGAACTGTTGTATATTATTTTCAATCTCATCAAATAAACTAATTTTAAAGAAACTAAGATTACACTTAAAAAAAAACGTGTATCGTGTAAAATGAAATATATGGAATATAAGGCTTGGTCTATTCCCACACTCCTATTAGTCTATTTTCACACCCTATGCGCTGTTCTTTGGCCTAATAGCAGCGCATAGGTACCAGACTAACGACCAACGACCGACCAACGACTGATGAGTGTCGGTCTTTGTGTGTGGGTGGGACCTACATGCTATTTTTATGCCAATGAGCAACACATGGGAATGTGATGTTTTGTTTAAGTTGTTTTTTGTTGGATTTTGATACTTAATCATACACAACTAAAACTTATTTATCCAAATAGAGGTAACAAAATGTTGTGTTTTTTGTGGTGTTGTTCTTTTTTTTTAAGTTGTAGATTTTAGTTTTTTAAATATATATTTAAAAGTTGTACATTTTTTTTGAAAAGTTGTAGATTTGATTTATTACGGTTAGGGTTTTGGAAACAATGGTGTGCTGACGGCTATCGTCGTGGTTCTCTTCTCGTTGGCGGCTCTTATCATTGTTTCTTATCATCAATAGTATTAGTGGTTCACCGATGGAGGAGCTTGCAACAATCGTCATCACCGTGCAGAGGGGATCATGGGAGGGATGGAGGGAATGAAAGGTAAGTTTTTTTAAATGTCTGAAAGGGTATTTGTGTTATTTTATTATAAGGAGGGGAAATATGTAATTAAATTTTTAGGTTGGCTAAATATTTAATTAGAGTGTTAAATAGAGGGATATATGTAATAATCCCTAAAATTTTAACCGATTTTATTGTTACATTAGTTCTAATTATTCATTATTTTAACAATTTATAAAGCTTCAACTTTTGTTAAACTACACAAATCTTCTTCTCTACGGTTATTGAGGGTTTTAAGCACTGAATGAACCAGTTTGAGTTAAATCAAATCAAACCCCAAAAAAAAGTACCAATCTAATATATTTAATAAATTAAAAAAAAAGATATAGATTATGCGCTACACTATGGCCTATGCGCTGCATATCACCCTGCGTATTTGGGCCAAATGAGGGAGGCAAGAATTTAAACTCATCAACTTTAAACCTAAATGTTGCACTATGGGGTAAGAGCAGCATATAGGGTTATTTCTTTTAAAAGCAGTTTTTATTTATAATTAATTCACAAACCTTGTTAAAAATAGTTATTGTTGATTAGTGTTTTTTTAATAACATTTATGTTTGTGTATGCTAAAAATTGACAGCAAAAACACCCACGAGGCTGACACACCGTTGTATTTGCTATTATAAAGTTAAAATAAAACCTTATGCATCGGTAAAAAAAACTCAAGCACAAAATTATACACGTTTGTTTATTTCCGAAATACATATATCAACTTTTAAAAACCTAGAATTTGTATAGAATTTGTTGAATTTAACTTTACATAGAATTTATTGAATTTCATTTATGAAGTTTTAAGATTTTGTTTCACAAGTGAACTCAACATTAGCTTCACATATGAATTGACCTAACACTTTAGAGATGGCGTCACTTCACATATGAAGTGGAGTCCATTTTCCAAAAGTATAGAAAATCTACAATTAGCATGCTAAAGAATTCAAACAATACAATTAGCATCCTAATGTTATGCACCATTCTCAGGTTTGTTTAGACATTCCCTCTTTAATATTTATATACATATACATATACATATTAGATCATTTCATAACTTACGTATATTGTGAAAGTTTAGAAGGCCATCGTAATCATAGTAATGTGGGTTTCATACCATCTAGAGTCACCATCGCAACAACGTGTATACTTGGTTACACGACAAAATAAGTGGACATATGAAAAAATGGCTCGGTCTATTCTCACACCCCCTTTGGCTGTTTTGACATATTCACACACGCTTGACTTATTCCACATCCCCTATGTGCTTCTCTTTGGCCAAAGCGCAACATATAGGTTCCCACACCCCCTGTGTGCTACGCTTTGGCCAAAGCACAACATATAGATACGAGTTCAACGAGACAAAGACTGACACCGTCAGTCTTTGTCTGTCGGCCAGACCTATATGCTGCTCTTTGGCCAAAGAGTAGCCCATAAGGGGGTGTGGAAATAAGCTAAGGGTGTGTGAATATCATGGTCCGGAATATAATTTATAAAAAAAGGTAAAGTTGTTGGAATGAAAATGGGAGAGACCTGGCGTTTCAAGTGACCTAGGTTCGGTTCCTGCTCACGCCATTTAGTTTTGGCGGCACCTGGTGTTGATGGAGACTAGGCGAGTAGGCGTCGATCGGCCGAAGGTAGATTGGTAAGGGAGAGACCAGGTGTTTCAAGTGACCAAGGTTCGATTCTTGAAGTGAATTAGTTTTACCTCACCGCACTGTTGCGCCTTTAGGCGAGTGTTCAAGGGCTTCTGCCGTAGGTGAGAGTTTCCTCGGTTCGTAGAAGAATGTATCCCGATGTGATGAATTTCGCTAGTAGCCCTTTTTAAGGGTTCGTTGAGCTTTAAAAAAATACATTGCTATTATCTGCATTCAATATAATTTGTAATAAATACATCTTGTAACCAAATATAAAATAAAACATAGAAAAAGCTAAAAAAGAATATACCAAGGAATCATAAGCCCCGTTCATTTAGTCACAAATGGACCATGTGAATAACTATGATAGCGGCCAATTAAATTCGAGCTAGAATCCATAAGGCTCCACATGTCACCCCCGACCCGCAGCGGAAAAGGTGATCGGGGCATGATTGGGTTATCATCAAAGCTCATGACATTTATTTTAACGTTTCATATTCATTAATACAATTTAATGGAAATTTACAATCATAATTACATCAATGACCTAAACATCAACTAAGCTTCTTTGTTTTCTTCTAAGGCATTTCCTATGTTTTCCTTGCTTCATCCTGTTCACCTGTATCATGTGTAAAAAGGGTTTTTGGATCAACAAAAAGTTGGCGAGTGAATCCTATGGAAAACATTTGAACAAGTTTATTTAATTGATTATGAAATAAAGTGCACAACCACACATGAGTAAAAATAGATGTATACTTATTCATAAATCAATTTAATATTAAACAATACACACATGAACAATAATGGATCGTTTAGAGGCACGCGTTGCTCAACTCGTCTCTCACGAGGAACTGATGGGCCTAATGAATGAATTGCATAAACATGATAATATGAAAGACATAACTACAAACAATATAAACTCAATAATACACACATGAACAATAATGGATTTGTTTTGAGGCACGCGTTGCTCAACTCGTCTACCACGAGGAACTGATGGGCTTAATGAATGAATTTCATATAAGTTGACAAAATGAAATACATAATTACAACAATATAAACAATCTAAGTTTAGATCACGATATGGTATGGCACAAGTTTAAATACACGAGTTAATTATTTTGTGACACATGACACACCCCAAAACGTGTAATTAAAAAGGGGGAGTTGTAAGATTCACTCACGGTGGGTGCGTTCTGTTGATGATGTTGAATGCACGCGAAGTGGTTTTAACCACGAGTGAAATTAACCTAGATAAATAGCATTATGGTTCGGTAAGTAAACGAATTTTATTAATCCATTTTAGTAGGATTGTTGGGTGTATTGTTGTGAGTTTAAGGCTATTTTCTAACCTTAAAAATGTTATTTTTAAGTATTTTTAATTGATTTTTATTTAAAATAAATAAATAAAAATAATAAAAAAAAGTTGACTTTTTTGACCGTTGACCGTTGACCGTGACTGTTTGACCGGTTCGTATGCGTGTAAGTGTGCGCTGAGTGAGGCTCGAACCCGAGACCTCCCGTACGCGTGCACGCAGCTCTACCAACTGAGCTACGTGTCTAACCCGAAATATTTCTGTTTTTAATTATATTTATATATTAATTAGATTAATCCGAAAATAAATTTATTTCTAAAAAGATTTTACTGAATCGGACCGGTGCTCTCCACAGGTCTCGAACCCGGGACCTGTGGTTTAGGTTAACACACAGTCCACCACTGGACTGTGTGTTTAACTTGTTATATAAACCGATTTTTATTATACTTATATACAAACTGAACATTTCCATTTCTGTCTTAAATAAAAAGTTTAATAATTATCCGGGCCGGTGCGGTAGCCCGGACTCGAACTCGTGTCCTGTGATTTAAACATACACACAGTCCACCGCTGGACTGTGTGTCTATCTTGGTTATTATTCCGGTTATTATTAAACTTAACATGTACAGCGGTGACTCCGGTTCGGTTAACAAAAAACATTTTTATTAAGGCAGCATGCGTGGGACAAGATTCGAACTCGAGACGTTTACGTGTTTATTGTGCACACAGTCCACCGCTGGACTGTGTGTCTAACCCGAGTTATAACTTGATTTTAATTATACTTATACACAACTGGAACTTCGTCTTCTTCGTTGAAATTTAACCAGAATCGGAAGTCCGACTGGTTCGATGTTTTAATCGTGTTCTTTAGTGTTTTGAGGTTAATTACAGATGAGATATGTAAAAAGAATGAAAGATTTAAGCGTAAGGTATACCGACTGGACTCCTCTGTTTCTCCGGCAGAACTCCGGCGACAGCAAAAGATTCCGTCGTCGTGTGTCTTGCAGCAGAGAGTCTTCAGCAAGCTTGAAAAGGATGTGGGTGACTTCGGTAGAAGCTCAGGGGGTTCAGTAAGGCTCAGAAGTGAAGGGTTCGGTTTTCCGGCGAGGTACAGAAATTTTCCGGCGAATGGAATTACGTCGGGTAAAGGTGCGGTTTTGAGCGAAAAAGCTTGCAGAGGTTCGAGGTCGTCGGTGAATTTGGTCCGATTTCCGACTTGATTCGTCGGTTAGAATTTCTCCGGCGGTTATAACTTGTGTCGCGGACTCAGACATCGGTTATAACCGATGTAGTGTTTAAGGTTTACGTTATAACTGAAGTAACCGTCGATTCTTGGCGAGTTAGTCGGGATTTCCGACGACTGCAATTTTGGGCGCGCCGATTTTGAATTCGAGGATTATGATATGTATTAATTGTTTCCATTAATTAACAAGAAGCATGAGTGGCGCAGTGGTTAAAGGGTTGAGTGTTAAGTTGTGTTGACCCGGCTGACTGACCCGGGTTCGAAACCCGGCAGAAACATTTAATTTTTATTTCATTATTTTTAACAATTTTGCAAAAACAAATTATATATTCCAATATAATAATTAATTATGTATCGTTTAAAATTATTTTGGGCATTAAATTCCAACGAAATTTTTAACTGATTGTTCGGTTAATAAACGGAGCGGGTTTGGTAAATCCGTTTTTGACGGATGTTACACCACACTTGTCTCAGGCTGTCAAACCATTTCTTTCCCAACAAATTCATTTGCTCCCAAGCTTAACGTGTTTCTAAGCCTGCATCTCTGTGATAATGGGCCCGGGGACTTTTTCGTGCCATAAACTTCAAGCCCAATCACATCGTCCATTGATCTTTAATAACATTGCATGCTCAAGTTAATGACACAAATCGAGACATTGATTTTTCAATCATACAACTGGGACAATTAGATCGAATAAATTAGCGCACCCGGTCACGTTTATCTGATAATTGTAATAAATGGTCGACATGGACCGATCTCCTGGACCACTGGCTCCAATCTTATTCGACAAAGGTGCCTAAGGTTGCTTGTCTTGTGAATCACAAAAGCGATGATGATTTTATTCGTTTTTGTGTTTACTTTTCTAGTGAATTAGTAGAATTTAAAATACCCGGGCATACTGACGATCGGTGGTTGTTGGATGAGCCCATGCATATTAGTAGAATATAGTAAAAATCTTGCACTCCATTCATAAATCAGTGTTACAAATACATCAATACAATAACACAACCATATTATGACGAATGTTTTATTTCACGTTTTTTGAAGTCTGTATAGTTAGCACTTGGCACTCGACTTGACCTCAGTACGGCGTACCTTCCACAAACTGAGGGTTAGTCTGAGCGCACTATACAAATGCTTGAAGAGATGTTTCTTTCATGTGTTATCGATTTTGGATGAAAGTGGGATACCCATTTGCCTTTGATCAAGTTTTCGTATAATAGCAACTACTATTCCAGTATTAACATGACACCATTTCAAGCCTTATATGGTTGAAAGTACTGATCTCCTAGTTGTTGGCACGAGGTCGGTAAAGCTCAGATTACTGCACCAGAACTGATTCAAGAAACAACTGATAAGATTCATCAGATTTGTAACAATCTCTTAGCAGCTCGTAGTCGTTAGAAAAGCTATGTTGATAGACGAGCAAGCCACTTGAATTCAATGTTGGTGATCGTGTACTTCTGAAAGTATCTCCTTGGAAAGGTGTAGTCAGATTTGGAAAGAAAGACAAACCTGCACCTCGCTATGTTGGTCTTTTTAAAATCATCGAGAAAGTTTGATCTATGGCCTATAAGCTTGAGTTACCTGAAGAGCTTAGCAGGATTCACCCGACTTTTCACGTGTCCAATTTAAAGAAGTGTCGTACTGACTAGAACCCTCCATATTCCACTTGAGAATATACAAATTGATGAGTCGATGCATTTTATTAAAAAAAACCTGTTAAAATTATGGATCGCGAGGAGAACAAATTGAAGCATAGTCGGATCCCAATAGTCAAGGTTCGCTGAGAGTCAAAGTGTGGACCAAAACTCACCAAGGAATGTGAAGACCAAATGCGAGCTAAATACCCACTCTTGTTTTCAGAGAATGATCCCAAGAAAATTTTGGGACAAAATGCTCAAAAGTAAGGGAGACTGTAACATCCGTAAAAAACAGATTTTAGAAACGAATCATTGTGTAAACCGGATCCTTGTGAAATTGAATAAAAATGAAATTTTTATTACTTTTATAATTGTTACATTCTCATTTATGTAAAACCGGGTAAAAATGTTCAATTTATATACAATACACAATTAGTTCTGTTAGTATTATAAAAGGAATAATCAACCAAGTTAGATTCAGCTGTTATTGTTAGTTATAATGAACAGGGACAAAATATTCCAAAACAGAAAAGTTTAACCCAGTAAATACGCAAGCTACGCGCCCCCGAACTCGCCCCCATATGCCCTGATGCGTGAAGCCACGCACAGTGGTCATCATCTTTGCCCGTTTTCTTTGCAATATGACCCGAAACCTAACCTGATAATATCCAACGTTTTACTTGACGATTAATCTTCACACCGTCCTAAATAACTCACAATCATGGAGATTAAAGTCTCATGTCAATTAATTGTTCAATAACACACTATAACTGATCATTAACACCTTTATCATACTTCAAAGACACAATTAGGTTTCAATCAAATCGATGAAATGAGGCTATAAAAATCAATCACACGAATCCTTACATATTTTTACACAAATCCCCACTGATAATTTCAAGTTTCATCTATTCAATTCTCTGAATTTAATTACAAACCAAAGCTAGGGGTCATATCTTCTTTTCTTGATTTCTCCTTTAATCCGAGACCAAATCAGGTGATTCTTGAGTCCATTGTGCTTGGTTTTTCATGCTCTACAAAAACTCTCAATCAGTTTAAGTGTTATATGGCAAATGAATTCGAATTTGATATCTTGATTAATTAGGGTCCTTGAACAATTTAAAATTGGGCTTTTGATCACAGAGACTTGTTTTTTTTTTGAAATTGAAGTTATGATTCTATTCATTATCATATTAGATTAGATTGTGGAATTTTGGGAATTTTTGGAAATCGTATGGATTTATTACGAATTTTTACACGTTTATATAATTTGGAAAATCATATAAAAATACAAATTTATCAAAATAAAATCCTACAAATAATATATTTTATTATTACAGAATAAATAAGTTATGGATTTTATAACAAATTTCATAATTATAGGTTATTTTTTTGTAATAAAAGGATTAATCAAATTATAACATAAATAATTTTTTTATAAATTTGACCATTTATATAAAAATTACAAGATAATTATGATTGTTAAATTTATAAATTAATTAGATAAGTTATTTATAGTTTATCCAAATTTTGCATTTACAATATATGATAACATAATTAATTTTATGTTATCATCACAATTCATCACATTTAATTAACTAGTTTTCTTACAAATACTAATTTATTATTCGTGTTGAAAAATTATTTATACACAAAAGTCCCCAATTCCTATACTTTTTATGTCGTTCCTTCTTTAGAATTTTGTTGTTTTTATATTTGTTAGAGTAATATTTATCATTTGGATTTATTCATTTTTCTCGTGTTGTATTACTCGTGGATCAATCTTTGCAAACAATTAGGATATATTTTTTCCTCGTTTTACATTATACATTTTGGGGTACATCATATTAAATATGAAAACATATCATGTCCATTTTAACTAGTTAACAAGCATGCAAAACCAATGTGTGGATTACGTGCTATGTGTACTTGTTTATTTAGAGTCTTTGTGGAGGCAATTGTATGCAAGCAAGTCATAATCCTTGTGGATCCATTGGCTAATCGGTTCCTCACGCTCATGGGTGAAAAAGGTATCGCCATCATCCGATCCCAAATAACTCGCAATCGTGGAGAATAAAGTCTCATGTCATTTTTCAATAACACACTATAATTGATCATTAAAAACGAAATTATAACACCTTGTTATACTTCAAAGATATGATCGGGTTTTAATCAAATCGATGAAATGAGGCTATAAAAATCAATCACATGAATCCTTACATATTTTTACACAAATCCCCACTGATAATTCAAGTTTCATCAATTCAATTCTCTGGATTTAAGTACAAATCAAAGCTAGGGCTCGTATCTTCTCTCCTTGATTTCTCCTTCAATCTGAGACCAAATCAGGTGATTCTTGGTCCATTGTGCTTGGTTTTCATGCTCTACAAAAACTCTCAATCAATTTTAGTGATAGATGGCAAATGAATTCGAATTTGATTTCTTGATAAACTAGGGTCCTTGAACAATTTAATTTGGGGCTTTTGATCTTAGAGACTTGTTTTTTTTATGAAATTGAAGTTATGATTCTATTCATTATCATATTAGATAGTTTGTGGAATTTTGGATATTTTTGGAAATCGTATGGATTTATTACGAATTTTTACATGTTTATATAATTTGGAAAATCATATAAAAATACAAATTTATCAAAATAAAATCCTACAAATAATATTTTGATTTTTACAGAAAATAAATAAGTTATGGAATTTTATAACAAATTTCATAGTTACAGGTAATATATTTGTAATAAAAGGATTAATCAAATTATAACATAAATTAATTCTTTTACAATATTAATCATTTGAAATAAAAATACAAGACAATTTTGATTGTTTAATTTATAAATTGATTAGATAAGTTATTTATAGTTTATCTAAATTTAGCAATTTTACAATGCATAATAACATTATTAATTTCATGTTATCATCACAATTTATCGCATTTAATTAACTAGTTTTACAAATACCGATTTATTATTTGTGTTAAAAAATTATTATACACAAAAGTCCCTAATTAAAAGAACCCAAGTCCTAGAGTTTTTATGTTGTTCCTTTCTTTAGAATTTTGTTGTTTTAGATTTGTTAGGATAATACTTATCATTTGGATTTATTCATATTTCTCGTGCGGTATTACTTGTGGACCAATCTTTGCAAACATTGAGTATATATTTTTTCTTGTTTTACATTAAACAGTTTTAGGTGTATCATGTTTCATGAAAATCTCATATTCATTTTATTAAATTATCAAGCATACAAAACCAATGTGTAGATTACGTGCTATGTGTACTTGTTTGTTTATAGTCTTTGTGCAGCCAATTGTATGTAAGCAAGTCATGATCATTGTGGATCCATTGGCTATCGGTTCCTCACGCTTATGGGTTAAAAGGTATCGCCATCATCCGGTCTCGCTCTTCAGGGCTTGAGACTAGTCTCGCTCTTTAGGGCTTGAGACTCGCGCATTGCAATTTGTTTATTCTATTTATTGTTGTTGTCAATTACTTGTGACAATATCATTATACGAATTGCGTGTTAACTTTCTAATTAAATTATTTTATTTAAATTTAGATTTACTCACTACTTTTATTTGCCCAAAACTTTTTACACGTGATAAAAAGAATGAAGCATGATGATGCAAAGATGGAAGACATGTAGGATTCCCTTAGAATAAATAAATGGGATTTATCTATGTATTTTATTTTTAAAATTGCAACTTGTTATATTGATGTGACATTTTAATTAGTGACATGAATAAATATTAAAGTATAGTGCCATAAGTTTCGTACAATTATCTGCTCTAACCGATAATCCGTTGTGGGTCAGGGTGTGACATCTTTGCCCTTAGTTCCCCTACCCTTACCCCCTTTCTTATTGGAACTAGTGTTTTTTAAGTCGACCTTCCATGATCATCAACACATCCCTTGATTTTTGGGCATATTACCCTCATCAGTTTTAAGCATGATATGCAGCTCGGGGATAGCCTTGTCTCAACCATTCATATTATAGTTCAATGTGAACTGGTCTTAGGACTTAGGCAACAAGTTAAGGATCCAATTCCCTGCTAGATCATTGCTTAAGGGATTCTCAAGACGAGTGAGATGTTCAATGTACCCCTTCATTTTCAGCACGTGAGCACTGACTGATGAACCTTCTTGCATGTGACATCCAACAAGTGATTTCATTACTACGCAGGTTGGTAACATTTACCAATTTTGTCAACTACACAACTCACGTTTGGAGTCGCATGACAAGTGTTGTTAAGACATTAAACGTTTAATCCCAACTACGCCCACTCGAATTCTTCAAGTGATATTGGTAATTCAATTTATGACGTTTGAAACTTGTGCTTCAACTCTTCAAATACAATAGGCGTAATGTAGGGTAACCGCAAACAATTGATGGCTCGAATAGATTAGATAGAGTGTCATTTATTTAGGGTGGCACATTAATATCCATTTTCGTTAACAGGATTTACTTTAATATTTATTACCGTTTGCGGGTCAAAACTATTTTGGACGATTTGTAGCATGAAGCAAATCGTTTAAATTTGTAAAATCCAATGTTACATTCATTCCTAATAAGTGAAACTTCTTTCAACATTCGACTCGATTGATTTTAAATACCTTATTTAAAATTATGCTGTAGCTTATCGCAAACTTAATTTTAGTTAATAAACTCTTGTATCAGTTATGGATTTAAAAATTAAACTCTTTAATTTTTAAATGAGACTTGTTTTATCTTTTAATATAATGCTTTTTATTAAAATATACCTTTATAAGTTAACTTAAAAACACCTATATAACTATCTTGTCGTTTTACTGTGATTATAAAAATATATTTATTTGACGGTCAAATTATTTCCTAAATAATATACCAACCATGCATTAAAAAACAATAGGAAATAAATCGAGCATCTATATATTTGGTTGTTTTCATTCGAGCCAATAAACGATAATTGATTAACAGGTTTAATGAGACAAACAAAACAACTCATTGTCCTGTAGCTCCCACTTTGTAACACTCTGCATTTTGTACTTTCCTTATTTAGAAAGTGTAATCGTGTTTCTATTTATGGAAACTTGTATTCAGATCGTTCGTATTTTATTTTCAAACTTTATAATCCGAGACTTTGATTGTAATGAAATTCATACTTTTTACATACTTGTTATACTTGCAATCAATCGTTTAAATACGTGTTTTGATACACATTATACATGCAAACAGTCATAGATACATCACGATACTTGAATTATACTTACACACATTTTATATACTTGAAAACATGTTAAAATGAAAAGTTCTAGCTTCAAATGCTAAACAAACCAAAGTTCAGGGGCCAAAATGAAATAAATTAAAGTACTGACCAAATGAACCTCCGCGCTACACGACACACCCTTCCCTTTCTGGTCGCGTGAAGCGAACCCCCCCAATCTGTCACACCTCGACCCGCAGCGGAATAAGAGTCGGGGCATAATTGGGTTATCACCAAAGTTCATGATATTTACTAATATGTTTCATATTTATTAAAGTCAAAATTACATTCTCAATAATCCAAACATGTCCATACAAATACAAGGAAAAATAACCAACTAAACAATCCAAGCTCTAAACCAGTTTATTCTTCTAGGCCAATCCTATGTGTTTCTTGCTGCAGCTGGTTCACCTGTATCATGTGTAAAAATGGGGGTTTTTGGGTCAACATAAGTTGGCGAGTGAACCTTGTTAGATAAACATTTATTTATTGAGTTTCTTGTTATTTTATCAAGGAAAAATTGTGCATAATCATAAGTGAGCAAATGTAAATAATCAATCAGTAACAATGTCAACCACAAACTATAACATACAATAACATACAATGACATATAATAACATACAATAACATATCAACTTGCATAAATATATAACATGAATGAAACTGTGCGATCAAGGCTCAATCAAACGGAGCCGATCATATTGCATGTACTGAAAATGATAAATGTCTGTGCGATCAAGGCTCAATCAAACGGAGCCGATCGAATACGGTAATGCCGATCAGGTTATGTTTGGCACGCCAGGTTCACGCTCATAATGTAATGGGGAACATGCTCAACGCTCATAATATAATGGGGAGCGGCGGCCTATGAACTTGCATGTACTGAAAATAATAAATTAAATCTAACAATAACCACACAAACAGTTGAAACAAGCTGAATACACATTTGTTCATGATATGATGTATGCACAATGATTTAAATATAATAAATGGCAAGACACATGATACACCCCAAAAACGTGATTAAAACGGGGAATTTGTAAAGATTCACTCACATTGGGTGCGTTTGGTTAGAGATGGTGAGATGCGCACGAGTTGGAAGGATTGAACAACGAGAATTAACTAACCTAAATAATAACGGAAAATATAGTAAATGAGTGGATTTTATTAATAATCTTAATAAGATTTTTAGATATATTTTTGTGAGTTTAAGGCTATTTCCTACCTTTAAAAACATTATTTTTAAGTATTTTTAATTGATTTTTAAAATAAATTAAATAAAAAAAATATAAAAATATGTTGACTTTTGCATTGACGTTGACCGTTGACCGTTGACCGTTTGACTTGTTGACCGGTTTTATTGTGTAATTGTATGCGCCGGGTGAGGCTCGAACCCGAGACCTCCCGTTCGCGTGCACGCAGCTCTACCAACTGAGCTACGTGTCTAACCTGAAATAATTCTGTTTTTAATTATACTTATATACTAACTCAGTTTATTTAAAATTCTTTTATTTTCAAAAATATCTTAAATCATCGAACCGGTGTCACTAACAGGTCTCGAACCCGGGACCTGTGCTTTAACGCTACACACAGTCCACCGCTGGACTGTGTGTCTAACTTGTTTAATATACAGATTTTTATTATACTTAACATCTAACGTAAGTTAATCCGGTTCAGTTAGAAAAACAAAAACATTTTTATTACAGAGCATACGTGTGTCAAGGATCGAACTCGCGGCGTGTGATTTGTATGTACACACAGTCCACCACTGGACTGTGTGTCTAACCCGAGATAATATCCGTTTTTAATTAATCTTAACAACACTCACTACTTCGTCTTCTTCGTCTATAACACGGACAACAGTTATCTAACTGTTATTTGTTTAATTCGATTAGCGAATAATATGAACAAGTTGAAAGGTGATGAACGGAGAAAGTTTGGGGAGAGAAAGTACCGGAACAGGTCGTCGTTCACAAAAACTCCGGCAAGGATCGTCGGCTCTGTTTATGAGCTTCCTCTGTTCGGGTCAATTACCAAATTTGATTGATTAGTTATGAAAGTAGAGTACTAAACAAGGATTAGCAGAAGTTTTGGATGTTCATACCGATTCACCGCGTGAGATTGAAAATTTCAGAAGTTTTCCAGCAAACTGGAATTATCTGATATTGACATCTGAAATTGATTCCGATTGAAGGGTCTGAGTTAGAAATAGCTTAACAATTGATAGACCACGAAGGAATTGAAAGACTTACTGTTTTGATGGAGAATACGGTTTTCCGGCGAAAGTCCGGCAAGTCCAATTAGATTCTCCGACGAACTGAAAATTGTGCGAAAATGTAATTGAGAGTTTGTAGAGTGTGTTTGCGTCGCGAGAGAGGACAAAGATTGAAGTAATCCTGGAATTGAAAGTTTTTGGTTATAAAAACCGATTCACTCCAGAATTCAAGTTCATTCAAAGCAAACTTGATTGAAAACGTCGGTGCATCGGTTAAACTCAGTAAACCGCGATCAACCAAACATCTTTGGACGTTTGATGACCGATTTCGGTTACAGTTGGCGTAACCGGTTTATTCATGGTAGTCCATAAAATTTAATTGTTTCTTAACATTTACAGAAAACAACAAGTGGCGGAGTGGTGATGTGTGTGTGTGATAAGTCGTTGGGCTTAAGCCCGGCTGACCCGGGTTCGAGTCCCGGCAGCCTCATTTTCTTTTTAATTATTTTATTTTTACTTTTTATCAATTATAACTTTTATAGTTTAGTTTGTTTATTAATTATGTATCATTAAAAATCAAAATAGACATAAATACGCAACGAAACATTTATAACTTGATATCCGATTACAAACGGAGCGGGTTTGGAAAACCCGTTTTTGACAAATGTTACACAATCCATAGACGGGTTATTTCCTTGCTGCACATTGGCCAACTTTTCTCCTCCCTAATCATCTTCAAACCTTCATAAACACAAAACCCTACCTCATCTCTACATAAAAAAAGCCTCCATTCACCCATTTTTCACTTTCCAAACTCCTCTACACTCACAAACCTCTCTCAAATCAATTGCAAACTTCAGGAACTCAGATTATTCTAAGTGCCAAAGTGAGCACTTTTCTTCACTTTTCTTCATCTTATCTTCCATTACAAAGCTTGGAACACCACTAGGAGTGTTTCCACAAGTTTACCATGGTACTAAGGTGAAACATCACCATTTTGAGGTCTAAAATTTCTGTTTCGAAGATTATCTTGTTAACTTTTATGAACATACGTTTTCTTATACGATCTTGTACTTACCATGCTTCCAACCAAGTCTATGGTTAGTAAGCTTGCATATGGTTGATTCTTATGAGTTTAAAGGTGCAAGCACCCTCCAAACTTTATATTTTATTAGGGTTTAGACAACCCACAAGTGATGAAACCATCCAAGTCTACCATAGTTCATATGGCAAGACTTGTGTTTTGGTAAAGATGTGAACCTTGGAAGCCTTGGCTATCCTAAACTTGTTCCATCACCTCACTTGATGTTTTATTCATAATCACTAAGTAGTTTCATAGTCCTAAAGTAAGTTAACCCTGCCTCGCCTCCAACATTTGGTATGTTGGGTATTACACGTCCGGATTGTTCTTATTTGGCTACTTAGTAACTTCGTAGGTTAGTTTACATTCTTGTCATTCATGACCAACTGGGTATACCGACTAAGTTAGTAAAGTTTGTGCCTTGGTGAATCGATACAATGAGGTTTAATGGATGTTTATCATTCTACCTCCATGATTGACTTATATGAATTTTATGATACTTGGTGGACTTATATGTAAAATATACTATATAATATATGAATATATAAATAACCGAATTCTTGATGTTAATCGGATTATGGTTACACGTCATAAACATAGATTATATTATCTAGATTTAAACTTTTCGTTACGATTCTAATGGGCAAGATCGACCCATGAAATCACATGAAAATAATAGTGTCAAAAAGAGTGTTTAGGACTAGATAATTAATTTTCGTATACATACTTTATTATACTTAAAATTCTAGTATCCGAACTCTCCACAAACTCCAAGTACTCACCCACCTTCGTTTCCCCATGTAGGGTAACTTCGGTGTTTCCATCTCAACAACTTATCAACTCTCGGTTTTAATCGGAAAGCTTGCAAAACCGTGACTATACATGACTCCCTTTTTACTTTTTACACTTTTGGGTGCAATACGTACATGCTATCAAAACTCACACAATCTCATACTTCATGCTTAAAACACAAACAAATAATCCTATATACATGCTTGATACGTTATACTTGAATTCATATATACTAGACTATTCTTTTGCTTCGTACTTGTCATTAACTTCGTACAAGCCTCCCTTAACATGTATAGCACTATAGGATTATCGCACCGCCCGTATTCTTGAGGTCATGTTAAGCAAATAAAACGGTATATTCATTGCTATGATTAGATTACGCTAGCGGGAATATTTGGGTTGATATGTATTGTTGCGTGCTAGTATTGTATGTTAGTTTTAAGTTAACGATTATGCCATGTGGATTTGTTTAAACTTTTATATTTTGCTAGTAATCAAACTTGTATGCTTGCCAATACTTTTGTATTGAACTATACTTTAATACGCATTGCAGGAATTTGATGATGATGATGACGATCGGAATTAGTAGGATGACTAGAAACGTACCTTTAAATTTAGTACTTTGTTGTATTTTGTTCTTGTTCAACATGTTGTAATTTGCTTCAAACGATTGTACTTGTTTCTTAGTAATGAATGAAATTTACGTTTAATAAATATTGTCACAATTAGTATTATGACAACTCTTGCAAACTCGTTTTCGTCCCGCCCCTATGTTTACGGAATCGGTTGGGGTGTGATAGATTGGTATCAGAGACATAATTATAGGGAATTAGGAAAAATTGCCATGATTTGACCTAATCTATAGTTGAAGTACCATACTTGACCATTCTTGAATTTTCATGATTAAAATACTTGCATTTTCCTATTTTTCTTCTTGTCTCTTCTTTTGTCTTAACATTATATATGCCTTTCCTAATGCTAACACAATACACACATGAAGACGTGAAGACACTCGTATTTCACAAACGAGACGATTTTTCGCCAAAAGTAGGCGTGAAAACCCACAACTTTTGGTGAAGTCCCTCAATCCATGTATTCAATTTTTCATGAAATTACGCCATCAAATTAGGAGTGAAATCCACATCTTGATGGAAAATTTCCCATTCATACTCTAGTGAACCCTTACCAATGAGACGAGATTTACTTCCTTGACCCGTTCGGTGAGTACTAACTACAATTAGGGTACGATGTTGCCAAGTTCGGGGTGAAGCCCGCATCTTGACAAGTAGTCTCACTCCTCATTTTTCAATCCTGCCAAAGTTTTGAATTTTCGGTCGACCAGGGACATGTAGTAACCGGAAGGGTGAATGCCGTTAACCGCTCCTTGGTGAGAGTATTCTACCTATTAGGCCAAAGCATGTTTCCCTAACTCGAAAGGACTTTCGATTCACTTTGGAATAGTCTTAGTTTCGTTCCGAGACACTCCAAGTTTTACATTGAATCTCTTTTATGTTATATCCATTTCTATGTGTTTTACATTGATATGTTTATCATTTCAAGTCGAAGGCACGAATCGCACGTACCCGCAACCAAAAATAATACTAATAATCGTGAACAAACTAAATTTATATTCCTTTCGTCTTTATACATGATGATACAATGTGAATACATGTTATACTTGTACAAGTTATGTGAAACTTACGTGCTACGTGAAATACATCTATGCTCATATATGCAACAAACTTTATTTTCCAAACACATTATGATCAAGTCTCATCCTTTTCCATCTATTTCAACTTTTAAATGTCTTCCAACCATAACTCGAACACAAGAAAGAGCTCCAAGTCAAGCTCCAAACCCAACGCCGATTCGACGTCCAAGAAGGACATGATGAAGTTCATGGCCAAGCAAATGGCCAAGGTTATTCCTGATATTGTTAGTAAGATCCAACCAACCCCCAACAACGTCGACTCCCCACATGCCTCGGTCGATTTTAAAGTCGACCCACCCAAGTTGAGCTTCATGTTCAAACAATTTAACTCTTGTAGTCCAATGTGATTCACGGGCGATGAGGGAGTGATGAAGATGCTCCAATGGTTCGATGCCATTGAAGTTACCTTTCTTCATAGCGGGTTTCCGAACACCTTCGTACCACAAACGTCACCGGCATTTTACGATGGAGAGCACTCGATTGATGGACCGCCAAACGCAACGCGCATGGTGACAATGCCCCTTATGAGCTCACTTGGACCGAGCTCAAGAAGCTCATGATGGATTAACACAAGATCTAACAACTCGAGACTGAGTTTTGGAACCTTAAACAAGTCAGGAGCGACAAGACCGGCCTCACCGCCAGGTTCAAGCAACTTAATGCCTTTTGCCCTGCCAAGTCGATTATACCGACAAGGCCATAGTTAAATACATCCGAGCCCTACCCTCATCCGTTTCAAACTTTGTCGAGTCTGCCCAACCCAAAGCAGTCGAAGACACCTACCGCCTAGCCGCCAAGTTTAACCACAACCGTATCTTTGATGGAACCTATGAAACAAAGGGTTCTACCAAAATGGTTCGCGAAGCCACCACCAAACCTATCGCCGAACCGTCTAAACCATCACCCAAACCCAACACCAACTGTAAGAAGCGAAAGGCTTTGAACCGAAACTATGCGGTTTTTACTCCGCGAAAACCCTCCACAACAACAACTTGCCATAACCTAAAACCCCGAACCGGCCAAGCGAGCTTACACTGGAAATCATCCCAAGTGTGTTACTTGTACTTACCGTCACCCAACCACCGCACCATACCGCCTTTGCACTACGTGCAATAGGTTTGGACACTTCAACGCCAAATGCTGAAGCGGCCAAAAACCGCAAGGCAACCAAACCAACCACTTCCCCAAAACCAAACCCAATCTTCAACAAACAATGGTCGCACTTGTTACAAATGTAGCGACCCAAACCACCTTAGAAACACAACAATTTTGCATCAAGCTCCTCATGGACGAGCTTTTTTCATCACTGCTGCTTAGGCTCAGAAAAACAACGACGTCATTAATGGTACGTTTCATGTAAAAGATATGTATGCTTCTTGTCTTTTTGATACTGGTGCGGATAAAAGTTTTGTATCTGTTGAATTTGAACCACTACTTAAGTGTAGGTGCTCTAGGTTGCCAAAATCGTTTGTCGTCGAAGTCGCTAATGGTAAATCAATAACCTTCGATTCCGTTCTTTCTAATTGTTCCCTTAGCCTCAACGATCACAAGTTCTTGATTGTCTCATACCCATGCAATTGGGTAGTTTTGATATCATAGTAGGTATGCATTGGCTTCGGCGAGTCCGTGCTGAAGTTGTTTTCTCCTAAAAGTTTATTCATCTTCCTCTTCCATCTGGTGATTTGTTACATGTCTATGGTGAAAAACCTTTAAAAGGTCTCAAACTAATGTCGTGTACTCAAGCGAACAACTACTTGTGCAAATAGTACTTTGCTTTTCTTGCCCACATTGTGGAAAAGAAGGACAAAGGAAAAGGCGTGAGTGATGTTTCTGTCGTATGCGATTTTCCCGACGTCTTTCCCGAAGACCTACCTGGTCCTCCTCCTACTCGTTCTGTTGACTTTTGCATAGACCTTATCCCTGGTGCTACACCCGTCGCTAAATCCCCATACCATCTCGTACCTTCGGAGATGCAAGAGCTATCGAGCCAACTTCAGGAATTACTTGATAAAGGCTTTATATGCCCTAGTACTTCTCCTTGGGGCGCTCCGGTCGTCTTTGTCAAGAAGAAAGATGGATCATTCCACATGTGCATCAATTACTGGGAACTCAACAAGCTTACCATCAAGACTGTTATCCTCTTCCTCACATCGACGACATCTTCAATCAGCTCCAAGGCGCAACGTTTTTTTTTTCAAAAATTGATCTTCGCTACCATTAACTTCGAGTCCATGAAGGGGACATTCCAAAAACCGCCTTTCGTTCTAGATAGGGTCACTACGAATTCGTACTCATGCCTTTTGGTTTAACCAATGCACCCGCGGTTTTCATGGATTTGATGAACCATGTGTGTAAGTTATACTTGGATCGCTCCGTGATCGTATTCATAGACGACATCCTCGTCTGCTCCAAAACCCAAGACGAGCATGGGCGACACTTGCGTCTAATCCTCGAACTTCTACGTGGTGAACGACTATATGCCAAATTTGCCAAGTGTGAATTTTGGCTAACGAAAGTTCAATTTCTCGGACACGTTGTGAACGAGAAAGGCATACACATGGATCCTGCTAAAATGGAAGCTGTCAAGAACTGGATCGCACCAGAGTCTCCGTCCGAAATTCGTTCGTTCCTTGGATTGGCAGGTTACTACCGTCGGTTCATCTCCAACTTTTTGAAAATCGCCATTCCCCTCACCTTGTTGATTCAAAAAGATAAACCTTTTGTTTGGGGTTCTGAACAAGAGGAGTCTTTTCAAACGCTCAAGGACATGCTTTGCAATGCTCCTATCCTAGCACTTCCCGATGGAAACAATAATTTCGTGGTGTATTACAATGCATCTAACCAAGGTCTCGGTTGTGTCCTCATGCAACAAGACACGGTCATCGCTTATGCTTCGGGACAACTCAAAATACACGAGAAGAACTACACTACTCACGACATTGAACTTCGTGCAGTTGTTTTTGCGTTAAAAATATGGCAACACTACTTTTATGGTACTAAGTGTGTGGTCTTCACCAACCATAAGAGCCTTCAGCACATCTTTAACAAAAAAGAACTCAACATGCGTCAACGTCGATGGGTAGAGTTGCTCAACGACTACGATTGCGACATTCGCTATCATCCTTGTAAGGCAAATGTCGTGGCCGACGCTCTTAGACGTAAAACTCATGTGAAGGGTATTCGTTGTTTCCAAATTTTGAACAACCTTCGAGATCGAATCCGTGAAGTACAATACTCATTCGTTAATGAGAACGACTTATACATAGAGAGGAAGTGTGGTACCAAGAATTAACTCATATCCAAACCCGACGGTATGCTTCACAATATCGTCCATGTCTGTATTCCAAATCATGACAACCAATGTGACTTCTTGATAAAAGAAGCTCACAAATCCCGATACTCTATTCATCCTGGCACCGACAACATGTACCAAGATCTTTGTATGTCTTATTGGTGGCCTGATATGAAGAAACATATCGCCACCTACGTTTCAAAATGTCTCACTTGTTCCAAGGTAAAAGCCAAACATTATCGTCCCTCTAGCTTGATCGAACAACCAGAAATTCCGGTCTGGAAATGGGAGAGCATAGCTATGGATTTCATCACCAAACTCCCTCGTACTTCATCTGGTCATGATAGCATTTGGGTGATCATCGACCGCTTGACCAAATCTGCTCACTTCCTTCCCATTCGTGAAGATTACAAAGTCGAGAAATTGGCTCGTATCTACGCGAATGAAGTCATTTGTCGTCATGGTATTCCCATTGACATCATTTCTGATTGTGATGGTCGTTTCACCTCGCGTCTTTGGAAAACCTTTCAAACCGCTCTTGGTACTCATCTTAACCTTAGTACCGTTTTTCATCCTTAATCTGAAGGTCAAACCAAGCATACTATCCAAACTCTCGAGCATATACTTCGTTCTTGCGTAATCGATTTTGGTGGCAATTGGGATGTGCACTTACCCTTGGTAGAATTCTCGTACAACAATAGTTATCACACTAGTAATCAAATAGTACCATTCGAAGCATTGTATGGTCGTAAGTGTCGTTCACCTATTTGTTGGCACGTGATCGGCGAAGCTCAAATCACCGGTCCCGAGCTCATACAAGAGACGAGATCTTGCAAATTTGTGATAACCTAATCAAAGTTAGAAGCCGACAAAAGAGTTACGCTGACAGAAGATGCAATCCTTTGGAATTTAATGTTGGTGATCACATACTTCTCAAGGTATCCCCTTGGAAAGGAGTAGTTCGATTTGGTAAGAAAGGTAAACTCGCTCCTTGCTTCGTAGGTCCTTTCAAGATTCTCGAAAGAATTGGCAAGGTATCATATCGATTGGATCTACTTCAAGAGCTCAACAATGTTCATCCGACTTTTCACGTTTCTAACCTCAAGAAGTGCCTAGCTGAAGGACTTCAAGTTCCACTCGACGATATCCAAATCAATGAATCCTTACACTTTATGAAAAAACTGGTCAAAATCATGGACTGGGGAACCAAGCAACTAAGGCGCAATCACATCCCCATAATCAAGGTTCGATGGGAAAGCAAACGTCGCTCTGAATTCAATTGGGAACTCTAGAGTGAAATGAAGACCAAACATCCACATCTTTTCGTTAAGTCTTCCTCTGGAATAAAAATTCAGGACAAAATTCCTAAAGTATGGGTGACTGTAACGCTCCACATTTTGTACTTTCCTTATTTAGAAAGTGTAACCGTGTTTCTATTTTGGAAAGTTATATTCGTATCGTTCGTATTTTCATTTCCAAATTTGTAATCCGAGACTTTGATTGTAAAGAAATTCATACTTTTACATACTTGCTATATATGTAATCAGTCGTTTAAATATGTGTTTTGATACTCATTATTTGTGCAAACACTCATACATACATTCACAATACTCGAATTATACTTACACACGTTTTATATATTTGAAAACATGTTAAAATGCAAAGTTCTAGCTTGAAATACTAAACAAACCAAAATTCAGGGGCCAAAATGAAATAAATCAAAGTTCTGACCAAAGGCTACGCGACGCCCCTTTCCTTTCAGGTTGAGTGACGTGAAACCCCCCCCCCAAACCGCAGACGAGTTGTTTCCTTGTTGCAGATTGGCCACCTTTCTCTTCCCCAATCATCTTCAAACCTTCATAAACACAAAACCCTACCTCTCTCCATATAAACAATCCTCCATTCACCCATTTTCACTTTCTAAACTCCTCTACACTCATAAACCTCTCTCAAATTAATTGCAAACTTTAGAAAGGCAGATTATTCTAAGTGCCAAAGTGAGCACTTTTCTTCATCTTATCTTCCATTACAAAGCTTGGAACACTACTAGGAGTGTTTCCAAAAGTTTACCATGGTAAACTAAGGTGAAACATCACCATTTTTAGGTCTAAACTTTCTGTTTCGAGGAGTATCTTGTTAACTTTTATGAACACACATTTTTTTATACGATCTTGTACCTACTATACTTCCAACCAAGTCTATGGTTAGTAAGCTTGCATATAGTTGATTCTTATGAGTTTTGAGGTGCAAGCACCCTCCAAACTTTTTGTTTTGTTAGAGTTTAGACAACCCACAAGTGATGAAACCATCCAAGACTTGTGTTTTTCGTAAAGATGTGAACCTTGGAAGCCTCGGCTATCCTAAACTTGTTCCATCACCTCACTTGATGTTTTATTCATAATCACTAAGTAGTGTCCTAGTCCTAAAGTAAGTTAACCCCGCCTCGCCCTTAACATTTGCCATGTTGGGTATGACACGCCCGGGTTGTTTAATTTAGCTACTTAGTAACTTATTAGATTAGTTTACATTCTTGTCATTCATGACCAACTGGGTTTACCAACTAAGTTGGTAAACTTTGTGCTTTAGTGAATCCATACAATGAGGTTTAATGGATGTTTATCATCCTACCGACATGCATGACTTATATGAATTCTATGATACTACATCATGGACTTAATATGTAAAATATACTATATAATATATGAATATATACATAACTGAATTCTTGATGTTAATCGGATTATGCTTACACGTCATGAACATAGATTATGTTATCTATGTTTTAAACTTCTCGTTACGATTTTAATGGGCAAGATCGACCCATGAAATCACAAGAAAATAATAGTGTCAAAAACGAGTGTTTAGGACTAGATAATTAATTTTCATATACATACTTTATTATACTTAAAATTCTAGTATCCGAACTCTACACAAACTCCAAGTACTCACCCACCTTCGTTTCCCCATGTAGTGTAACTTCGGTGTTTCCATCTCAACAACTTATCAACTCTCGGTTTTAATAGGAAAACTTGCAAAACCGTGAGGATACATGACTCCCTTTTTTCTTTTTACACTTTTGGGTGCAATACGTACATGCTATCAAAATTCACACAATCACATACTTTATGCTTAAAACATAAACAAACAATCCTATATACATGCTTGATACGTTATACTTGAATTCATATATGCTAGACTATTCTTATTCTTTATACTTTTCATAACTTCGTACAAACCTCCCTTAACATGTATACCGCTATAGGTTTAACCCACTACCCGTATTCTTGAGGTCATGTTAAGTAAACAGAACGGTCTATTCATTGCTATGATTAGACTATACTAGCTGGAATATTTAGGTTGACATGTATTGTTGCATGCTAGTATTGTATGTTAGTTTTAAGTTAACGATTATGCCATATGGATTTGTTTAAACTTTTATATTATGCTAGTAATCAAACTTGTATGCTCACCAATATTTTTGTATTGAACTATACTTTAATACACATTGTAGGCATTTGATGATGATGATTACGATCGGAATTTGTAGGATAACTAGAAACGCACCTTTAAATTTAGTACTTTGTTGTATTTTGTTTTTGTTCAACATGTTGTAATTTGCTTCAAATGATTGTACTTGTTTCTTATTAATGAAATGAAATTTACGTTTAATAAATATTGTCACAATTAGTGTTATGACGACTCTTCCAATCTCGTTTTCTTACCACAATCATGTTTCCGCTATCAGTTGGGGTGTGACAAACTTAGCCAGAGATATCATTTAATCTGGTTGCACCATCTTTGGTGTTCAATATTTGTCTTTTTAGGTTTTACAATTTTATAATAAACAAATTACATAAAAATAAATAAAATCTATCTATTATATCGGGGTTCCAAATAACTCACAGAAAAAAAATACAAACATCGATTAACAACAAGGAAAACAGCGAAACAATTTCAAGGAACAACTTGGATGGTGTACTGCTCCTATAGAAATCCCAACGTTCGATCTTTGTAAAACAGAAGTTTTGGTACACAATACATATATCGATTTAAACAATAATGTTAAAACGAATGCAGCATGTCGCATATATATATATATATATATAAGTGGAACCTACAAAAGAAACATATGATTGGAAAGCCAAAATATTCTATAACATCTGATTCAGAAAATCGAGCTAGATGCAAAGACATTTATTATCGTTGCTATGGTGTTGTCGAATGATATCTATGCTGGCCTCTTGCATTGCAACATTACTAATGAGTTGTGGGATGCTTTAAATGAGCAGTTTGGTGGTACTGAGGAAGTTATCGAAAACAACCGAGAACTTTTAAACCAACAGTATGAAACATTTTGTCATGTTAAAGGAGAACCATTAATGCAACTGTTCGAGAGGTTTAGTTGTCTAATAAGTGAACTAAAATTGGTAAATGTTAATTATCCTAATTCAACCTTAAATAGCCGATTTCTAAGATCATTACTAGATAATGAGACACTATTGCTTTCGTAACTAGAAACTCTGTTGGTTTTAAAGAGATGAGTTTGACTCAGCTTCATGGTAGGTTCTTGACTTATGAGAGAGAGCTTAACCAGAAAAAGAAGCTTCAAGTGTCAGGAAAAGTTGCTGATGACTATGCTTTTGTTAGTACAACAATTTTTGGTCAAGAGGAAATCTCTAGTGGAAGTAAGGATTAGGGTTATGATCATTTTATTGACATAATATCTGGTGGAGGATTTAACTCTGATTCTTACTCACCCAATTATGCATTTATAGCAAATGAGGAAAACTAAGTTTCTAACAACTTATCCTTGGAGCTAAATGATTTTCAACATTTTGATCCCATTGATTTGGAAGAAATGGGCATCTTGCATCAACTTGCTTTGCTAAGTGTAAGTAGTAAATTTATAAATGAATTGGTAGAAAATTTCCAAGGTTGCATGGGGATTGAAAGTTGGGTTAGATAAATCTAAAATCAAGTGTTACAAGTGTAATAGGCTAAGTCATTTTGCTAGAAAGTGCAGGAGCCAAACAAGTGGCCCTATTATCACACATCCAAGTCCTAGACCTCAGAACACTTAAAACACTGTCCACTATTACCAATATACCCCTGCTGCACACATGCAAAGAATTGCTCACTTTGCACACCCTTCAACCACTGTTCCAGTACCGTATGTCCTAACCACTGTTCCACAGATACAATATGTTCAAGCCCAAGTTCCTCAGGTTCAAGTACAACCAGCACTACAAGCTACACAAACCTCTGCTCCTGCAGAGAACAGTCAACATAGCTTCTTTACACAAGGTTTTGTTGATTGAAGTAGCTTACCTAAAGAAATAACTGATGAAAATTTTGCCCTAGTTGCCAATTTTGAAAAGAAACATGATAATTTTTGCTTTATGGCCCTAGAGACAATATTAGAAGGGGTTGAGTATGAGGAAGTGGTGTTTAATATTGATGTGGTTTGTGATAATGTTGAAACATATGTTTCAGAAGAAAAGGTTGGTGAAGAAATGGTAAACCCTCTGTCAGACCCATGGGATTCCAGTGTTTGTGAAAGAGAGTGTGGTTGTGCCATGATGGCTGCTGCTAAGGTATCACCTCAAGTCCTTAAAGACTTATGATCTGACAAATGTATCATTGCTTTTGCAAACATTAAAGAGGTGAATGAAAACCTTAGAAACAAGATCTTAGATGATGAAATTTAGTTTGAAAAACTTGTTAAAGAGTTAAAATCAAAACTGTTTGATAAAGAAAGTGAAATCAGTAGTCTCAAACATGAACTAAGCATAACCAAGGATCAACTCCAAACCATGATAGAAAAATATCATAGTTGTAAAAAGGAGCTTGAATCTACCTAGATCACATGTGAAAAATGGATAGAGTTCTACAAAGGTTATGAGTTGATGTTAGAAATACATATCAAAAGCAATGTAAAATTTGGCACATGCTTTTGTAAAAATGACTAAGTTTCTTCAAAACACTGCTAAAAATAACTCTGGTTTGGTTGAAATAATTCCTACAAACTTGGATGGTCAAGAAATTAAAGTTACAGAACAAATGGAAAGAAAATTGTGTTAGAAAGACCTGAAAGATCCTTAACTTTTGAGGAAATTGTAAAATGTCAATTCAAACCAACATGGTTAGATGAATGTGACATTCTTGAAAATTTTAAGCCAATGGATTTCTCAACAATTGAGGGTGTGAAAGCACCTAAGGTGAAAATCATTCCCTTAAAAGACCTTCCAACAGATGTTATAACATGTGTTGACAAAAAGGTTGAAAAAGGGAAAAAGAAAGAGAAGATAACAAACGTGTTTTATGATTTTTGTGAAAACAAAAACCATGTCAATAAAGATTGTTTTCACCGAAAAGCATATGACATAAACAAGACAAGTGAAATTGTTGCTGCACCTCATTGCACCATATGTGGAAAGAAAAATCACAAAACTTAAGAGTGTGTTTATCTAAAAAATTTTGATGTTAAGAAAAATGAGTATAAATCCAAAACACTTGAGAGTCCACGGGCTAGTACTTAAAAAGGAAAGTCCAAATAGACCTTTGTCCTTGTCCAAACATCTGTTACCAAACAACTGAATATAACCTATGTTCCTAGATTGGTTTACGTAATAATGCACCACCAGCAAACAAATTTTCAAGAGGATATGGTCAACCAACTTATAAGAGTGTACCACTTGGTTATGAGATCTATAAAAGACCTTCAAAACCAAGAGTAAACAAGCATCCACATGATTATAATCATTTGACAGGAAATGGTCCATAGCAAATTTTTCAAAAATCTGTTCAAAACTCTTACATTCTCTTGGACTTGAGGCATAAATGTCTGTGACCCCACCAAGATGTGCAAGGGGTTTCTACTTGCCTTGATAGTTTATGGTATGTAGATAGTGGAGGCTCTAGGCACATGATAGCATGTAGAGCCCTTCTCAAAGATTTTCTAGAACATAGAGGTGGTGATATATCCTTTGGTAACAATTCAAAGAGGAAGGTGTTAGGGTCAGGGACAGTCCAAGCAGGGAAACTCAAGTTTGAAAATGTCAATCTTATTGACAATCTTAATTTTAATCTTCTTAGTGTGTCTCAAATGAGTGACAAAGGCTATGGGTCATTCTTCACTAAGAAAACTTGTAAGATTGTTGGGCCAGAAGTGGTGAAAAAGATTGAAACAATCATAGCTGAGAGCAAAGCACAGATTGTTGCTCACAGGAGTGGCAATGTGTATGTGGTTGATGTTCAAGGATAATCCAATGACTAATGCCTATCTGTTATCAGTTGCTTCTAACAAAGAGATAGAACTATGGCATAGAAGACTTGGTCACACAAATCTCAAAACTGTCACCACACTCTCAAAACAAGGTCTTGTAAGAGGTTTTCTACCAAAAAAGTTCACATGTGATGAACATTGTGTTTCCTATCTAAAAGGTAAACAACATAAAAGTTTATACAAATCTATTAGTGAGTCCAAAACTAGTCAGTGTTTACAATTATTCCACATGGACTTGTTTGGCCCTACTAAAATAATGAGTCTTAAAAATAAGAGGTATTGTCTTGTCATAATTGATGATTTTTCAAGGTTTACATGGACTTACTTTTTGCACTTCAAAGATGAGACTGCAGGTATTTTGCAGGACTTTGTATGAAAAGTTGAAAAAGCAATTTGATCTGCCAGTAAAAATCTTCAGGAGTGACAATGGAACAAAGTTTAGAAATAAGGAGTTGGATGACTTCTGTTAAGAAATTGTAAGACAGTACAACATTCCCAGGACACCATAACAAAATGGGGTGTTTGAAAGAAAGAATAGGACCTTAATTGAGGCTGCCAGAACAATGCTTGCAGATTCAGGTTTACCCTTGTCTTTTTTGGGTAGAGGCTGTAAACACTGCTTGCTATGTGCAAAAGAAAATTTTAATTAACCTCAAACATCAAAAGACTGCTAATGAAACTCTACTCAAAATCAAACCACTGATCTCTTATTTCAAACTCTTTGACTGCCCATGTTTCATTTTAATTTAAAAGATTCAATTTCAAAATATGCAACCGAAGTAAATTGTGGTTACTTTTTGGGATAATCAACTACTGCCAAAGCCTATAAAGTGTTTAACACAAAGACTAGGTGTGTAGAAGAGACTTTGAATGTAAAGTTCAATGAACTTTCTTCTTTAAAAATCCCCACAAATTTTGCAGAATTGTTTGATTTAGATAATTACATTTGAAGATGTGTCTGTCAAGACTAACCATGAAGTACACCACAATTTTCCCATCAAGATTATGGATATGACATTGCGATCCCTCAATATAAAGTCACTTCCACCACCAGAGAAACAGATGTTCAAAACAACTATCAAAACTCTGCCCTGCTACATCAACAGTTGTTGATCCTCAAACCTCTGCCGCCTCATCCAGTCAAACCACTGTTGACAAAAGTCCATCTTTTGTGATCAAAAGTCAACCCACTTTTACACCTATCCCACCTATACATCCACCTCCATTCCAAACAAATGTTGGCTCTTCAAAATTGCTAATAGATGTTAGCTCAGATGATTCCCATCTGTAGCCTTCACCTCAAAATGCCATTGTTCCATACGAGGGAGATCTAATCTACCTTAAAAATCACCCACCAGACCAAGTTATTGGTAACATCAAAGAAGGGGTACTCACAAGAAGTCAATCCCAAAACATTTATCTCTTTGCTGGTTTTCTATCTCTCTCACAACCTGTCAAGTACCCAGAGGCACTAAGAGACAACAGTTGGGTAGAGGCTATGCAGGAAGAACTCCTACAGTTCAAAAGATAACAAGTATGGGAACTTGTCCTATTGCTTAAGGATGTATGTCCAATTGGTACAAAATGGGTCTTCAAGAACAAAACAAATGAAAGGGGCATTGTTGTCAAGAACAAAGCTAGGCTTGTGGTTCAAGACTATAGACAAGAAGAAGTCATTGATTATGATGAAACCTTTGCTCAAGTTGCTAGATTGGAGGCCGTTAGATTGTTCTTAGCCTTTGCTGTCAACCACAACATCAAGGTGTATCAAATGGATATCAAATGTGCATTTCTTTATGGTAAGATCAAGGAAGAGGTATATGTATGCCAACCTCCTAGTTTTGAAGATGCCTTTTATCCAGATCATGTCTACAAGCTTAATAAAGCTTTGTATGGCTTGAAACAAGCACCAATGGCCTGGTATGGAACTCTATCCACCTTTCTCTTATCCTTAGGTTTCACAAGAGGCCAAATTGATAAAACATTGTTTTTAAAATGGAGAGGAAAAGATTTGATAATTGTCAAATTTATGTGGATGACATCATATTTGGATCCACATGTGTGAAGAGTTTACGGAACTTATGACAACAGAGTTTGAGATGAGTGACATGGGTGAACTTCAATGCTTTCTTGATCTCCAAGTTCAGCAATTGCAAAATGGTACATTCATTCATCAGAGCAAATATGTCAAAGATCTATTAACAAAATTAAATATGAATGATTGTAAACCATGTAGAACACCCATGACAACATCAAAATTGGTCACTATTGATGATAAAGATGACTTGGTTGATCAAACACTATACAGAAGCATGATTGGGTCATTATTGTACCTAATTACATCAAGGCTAGACATCATGTTTGCCACATGTGTCTGTGCCAGATCCCAGTCAGCACCTAGAAAGTCCAATCTTATAGCTGTAAAAAGAATATTCAGATACATAAAAGGTGCTCCCATACTTGGTATCTGGTGTCCTACTAATGGAAACATTGAGCTTTCAGGTTATTTAGATAGTGATTTTGCTGATTGCCATGCTACAAGAAAGTCCATATAAGGAGGAAGTCAGTTTCCAGGCAATTGTTTAGTTTCTTGGCAAAGCAAAAAGCAAGTAGAAGTTTCAACCTCAACAGTAGAGGCTGAGTAAATTACTGCTGCAAGCTGTATAGCTCAACTCCTGTGGCTTCAAAATTAATTGTTGGATTTTGGTGTAATTACTTTAAAGACTCCTCTCATGTTGGATAGTCAAGCAACTGAAAACATCATTGAAAATCCAGCTTCACATTCCACAACCAAGCATATTGACATCAAACATCACTTTGTGAGGGATTGCTATGAAAAAATGTTTGATTTCTCTGCATCATGTTCCAACTAAAGATCAACTAGCACATGTGTTGACAAAAGCTTTAGACACATCCACATTTGAAAGCTTGATCTCTAGGATTGGCATGCTAAACATGGATTAAAAGAAAAATCTTGTTTTCCATGAATAAAAAGCATTAACATGTTTTCAGAAAATCAAAAATCTATCCTTAAATATAATTGAATATTTCTCAATAAATCCTTAAAGTCTGTTCTAAACCATTGTTTTAAAACCTCTGTTTGGCTAAAATTCGTCCACTGATAAAAAGGTATCATCTGCTCTCATTCACCACTATTCATAACCTCTGATAGGCATAACCATTACTTATCCTAACCTCTGATGTCTATCCTCCGATAGAATAAAATCACCACTGTTCATATCCACTGTTCCCAACCTCTGTTGCTTTCCAACATAGGTTATCTAACAGGTGTCATCCATTATCACAATAGAGGTTACCACGTGGACAGATGTTAGCCATCAAATATTTTAAACAGATGCCACGTCAGCGTTCACTTTTTCCCTTTATATATATCCATGTTCTATCCAAACAGAGCTTTTACTACTGACTCGAATTTAAAATTCACAAAAAGCGGTTACTATTACCATCTTCTTCATTACTCCTCACCTCATATTTCCGATCATGGCTCTGCACATCAAACTCCCTCATAACTACCTCCTTACTTTCGAGAAAACTGACAAAAACAATCTTTTCACTCAATAATTGATGTTTTGACATCGTCCAAATATAAAACAATACTCACTGCTGATGCACCAATCTATGTGGATACTCTCCGACAATTTTAGGGTAATGCTGAAGTTTAAATACAAAACAAAAAATAGTATGCTATCACGTCAAAGATTGGAGAAATCCTTGAATATCCCCATCTTCCATATCCACAACATTTGATTTGAATGACCAAGAAGGTAATAATTCTTTTGAAAAACAACCACTTCACACATAATTCATAGAAAGAAGGTATGAGGGTCAATTGACAGGATTTACTATTTTAGACCTCAATTTCCTCCAGGAATGATATATTTTTTCCATACTCTATTGATATGTCTCTTACCCAAGACCACCTCATTTAATGAGATTCCACAAAGTTCAATACTTGGGATAAGCAATTTTGAATCAGATTATAATCTATCCCATGCATTGTTCTTGGAATTGGTTGCAAATGTGAATGCTATAAAAGGAAACAAAAATAAAGCTTTTCTTATGTATCTCAGACTTTTAAGCTATTATCTTAAAAAACAAGTGTCTGAAAATGATTTTCAATAAGGAAATGCTTTTAAAATGAAAAGTCTTACAAATGAAATTTACTAGAATGCAAGACAAAGTGTCAAAAGTTTCTAAAACACAAGCAAAGGGGGATGAGCCTAATTTAGATGAGTCCACATTAATTGCTCAAACCTCTGTTGCTGAGCCCACTACTCCTGGTGATCATGACACCACAACCGGCGTTGTGAAACCCACACCAACAAAATCCAAAAAGAAACCCTCCACATCAAAAAAGCTCACCAAACCAAAACATGATAAAAAGGCACCTCTGGAATATAAGATCCTAGGGATAACCTTGTGGCAATACCAAAGCCACTTGAAACCAGTGTTGCTACTTCCTTACAACGGATGGAAAGATCTCCACCCAACCAAACTCCTCTTGAATCCTCACAAAAGGATCAAGTTGTAAGCATAGGGACACCAACTCATGAGGCAGACTTTTCACTTGAAAATCTGTGTTTAAGCCCCTCTCCCAGGGATGTCTCTCTTTCTGCTCCACAACCTTCAACTCCAATTCCACCCACATTTATACCCCTGTTTGCAGCAATTGATACTACTCAGACACAAATCAGTTCCCCTCAATCACAAATTAAAAAGAGTAAACTTCCACAAGTAACTGAGTCTGAGATAGATCAATTTGCTAACCCACAAACAGCTGAGGAGACTACACCCCTTGAGTTACCTATAACTCTTGGTGGTAGTTCAAGTGAAGTAGCCACTACAATTAGTGAAACCATAGTTTCTCAGTTGGACAGTGGTTTCATTAATAAGACTTCCTTGAAGGCGACAACTTTTGAGGGTACAACTGTAACCTCTGTTCTAGTTGGAAGTCCCCAGTACCAAGAAAAAGGGGCATTTGCGTCTATTAACTTGGAGTTTTCTTCTGTTAAGGAATCAAATACAGCTAACTCTGGTAGGGATTCAAATGATCTTATTAAGTTAGGTGATAAATTAAGATACAAGGAATTGATGGAGAGGATGACATCCATGGAATCTTCCATTGATGAAATGAAAGGCATGATGAAACAGATGTTACACAACTCCGCCAGTCAACCTTCCACTCAGCAAATTGCTAATGAGTTGTGGAAATCAGTGTAACCAATCATCCAAGCTCAAAGGAATTTGGCTGACATGATCCACAACATTCACATGGAATTGATAAGGAATATGGTTAAGGTCGTATACAAGGTTACACAAGCAGATATCAAGGCTATAAGATAACATCTGTTACAGACGACTGGTTCTGCCCCTATAACAGTACTTCAAGAAGAAGTAGAAGATGATGCTAAAAAGGGGGAGAATGACAAGTTAAGAAAGTTGCAGCCTTCTTCACAAGCAGAATCATCAAAGGTACAACAACAAAACCAGGGTCTGCTCCAACCAAAACCTCTGCTAGGGCATCAAATGTTGGAAGTGAAAAAGGGATTGATGAGACCCTAAATAAGAAAGTAGAAGAAAAACATAGAAGGCAAGATACACTAGAAAACAAAGTTTCCTTCTTAATTGAACAAGAACAGGCCATGCAGAGGAAAAAGGAGGATATTGGCACTTCAAAAGAAGAACGTCAACAAGAAATGTAAGGCATCCAATTTCCCACCTCTCCTTAAACCACTGCTAAGTCTACAAGGAGTGTATCCTGTGCTGCAACCAAAAACAAACCCTTACCACAAAAATCACCCAAAAAGAAACCATCACCATCCCCAAATCAACCAACAGATGCTGGTACAACAGATGTATTAGCAGATGTTCCAAAATCACCACAAAACCAAACAACAAATGTTCCAACAGATGTATTAGCAGATGTTCCAAAATCACCACAAAACCAAACAACAAATGTTCCAACAGATGTTTCACCAACCAGTGCTATGATAACCTCTCCCACATTAACCTAACCAATGTCCACACCTTCACATAAAATCAAATTCACATGCAAAAGAAAACTTTTGTTGTGGAAGAAGATGATGAGGAGGTTCCATCACCAATCCCCTTATCATCTACCCCCATTGTTGCCACACCACTATCATCATTTCCATGTAAATCCACTTCACTATCATCCACTCAACCACTATCACAACCCATCCCACTGGCTTCTCGATATCCTCTTGATATTCCAATCGTTCAAGGAGAAATTGAATCATTTTTGTCAATAGAGGATGCATTACAAAGATCCTTCCCATCTCTCTTTTGTTATATAAAGCCTAAAAACTTAGATGAATACTTGAAGCTAAAAGCAAGGCAGGCTGAAAACATTGGAAAGGAGATGTGCAAAGGGAAGGATAACAGGACTGCTCAGGAATCTTGTCACTAGAGCTTATCAAGGTTAGAAAGATTGAAGACTTTGTTAAGGACCTAAGCAAGTCCATGTCAGAGAGCCAATCAATGCTGAGCTTGATAAAGAACTATGGCAGGATTACCTTGATCAGATCATGAAACATAAACCATACAAAGCAAATAGAGCACAGTTCAAAGACTGGTCAATAGATGATCTCAAAGAAGAAATAGAAAGAATTCAAAAAATGCTCAATTACCCTTTGCATAAGCCAACTCCACCAGATTGGAAGAAATACAAGAAGGTGGATCAAAACAAGGCATTATAGCTAAAAAGAATGAAAGAAGAACTTGTTGTTGCTAAGTATGGTGCTGCTAGAGCTGTTGCTAGATGGTCAGAGTTAAAGATTGTTGAAACTTACAAGAGACTAGAACAACTGAGAGAAAAGGATCCTACAGTTCCTAAGAAGCCATATTATAAAGCAGTGGTTATCCCTAAGCAGACCCATTCATCTAAAACGCAGTCCTTAACCTTTGGCTTATCCATAGCTGCCTTGAATCAAGTAAAAAGGCAAAAGCAGATGGCTAAGGCTGATGAAGAGATGTTTGAAGAATACAGAAAAGAGGGATTGGAAAACCAGCTGCTATATCATACAGATCCTGCTAGTGCCAAACTGCATGTAACACTTGCAAATCTGGTAAGCAGGTCTCAATCACCAAACTCATCAACAATAACTCTTCACCCAAGAAAATCACCTAATTCAAAAATTCTAAAGTGGAAGTCATCCTCAGACACTCATGAATTGACAGTGCTCAAATCAGATGGTGAAGTTCAAAAGCTAAGAATGGATGATACAATGGTCTGAATGCAGATGACCTCCAAGATCTGTTGAACCTTGAACTTCAAAGGGATTTTGAAGATATGATTTCCATGGACTTTGAATTATAATTCAAAGGACAAATCAGGGAAAATTTAATGAGAATAAAGATCAACAATAAAGAAGTGTTTTGGCATCATCTATTCTAGGGGGAGATTGTTGGATCTAGTGGACCCCACAAAAGAACAGATGATTGAAAGCCAAAATATTCTATAACATCTGATCACAAATAACAGTGATTTGAAGATCTGCTCCCTCAATGGCAAAGACTCAACATTTGTTGCTCTAAAAGTCTGTCAAAGCAAAAGTCTGAACTGTTGAAGGCAAAAGACTGTTGAAGCTAAGGTCTGTTGGACCAACAGAGTATATAGCCCAATAGAGGTTCTTTCAACAAATACTGATCAACAGAGTTTAATTGTATTTTCAATGTAACAGTACTTAGGCTTTAGTAGATGTTAGGAGTTTGTTAGATGTCACTGTCAAGGTGGCATCGGCTTAGATTCCATAGAGGTTTCGTTTGTACTATAAATAGAACAGTGCCTGTATTGTTCTATTCATCACTTTCCTTTGACATTTTTGTACGAACAAATTAGAGTGATCAGGCTGAGGGGAAGTTCATAATATCTTGATGCTTCCGTAAATCATATTTATAAAAAACATGTTGATGAAAACAATTTCTTCATTGTTGTGATTTAAAAGTTTATATTTCCGCTGCATATCTCATCTTTGTTTATCATCTTTTATTATTATCATCTTAACTTTGACAACAATCAAACTTAAATCCTAACATAAATGTATATTTATTATTTTCTTATGTTATATTTTTCTTGTATTATATATATTAGAAAAAATACTCGGCATAGGTTAATATTTATTTCCTTTCTTTCTAATATATATATATATATATATATATATATATATGATATATAGTTAAAATAATAATATAAAGTTATACAAATAACAATGTTATTAATATCAAATTAATAGTAATCATATTCATAGTTATATAAAGAATAAAAACATACATACACATAAATATTATAATTTATTAATAAAATATAAATAAGATGTCATTAGTTACAAAATAACACAATACGCTTCTGAAAACTAAAAACTATATAAATAAAATAAAATAACATAAATTATTATAAGTAAACTAAATTAAAATGAGTATTCAGAATACGTATCCGTAGCGACTCCCTTTCCCATGGATCATCATTAGTGTAGTTGTCTTTCTATAGAGCATGCGTATTGTATTTGCCTTCCGATTGATGGTAAAATTCGGAAAGAGATAAGGACCTTCCGGCTCTAACTCATTTTTCTTTAGGGTTTTGTTGTTGCATAAACGTCATTCGACTGATCTTCAACAACCAGTAGAGGGTTTGGTTCTTAAACATTAATTCAAAAATTTTATTGAGGACGAATGATACTTCTTTGATTTGCCATAAACACAAAGTGAAGATGAGAGAGTTTGAGAACAGAAAATGCAAGTTGTGTATTTATATACGTGGAATATATAACCGTTTGAAAGTACAACAATTAGCAAGTATTGCCAATGATGGGTCAATTAGGGCCAATGATGGTCAATTAGGACTATTCATGTTCAATTATTGTTAATGAAGACTGTTTGGATGATTAGTAGTCCATTAGGATAAGTTGTGGACCAATTAAAAACAATGATGGTCAATTAAGGTTTATCCCCTATATATTTAATACATATTATTTATCTAATAATATATATATATATATATATATATCAATCACCTACATATTTTATTTATCTAACAAATAAATAAATATTTAATAAATAAAATACTTATATTATTATTAACTAACAAATAATATTCTACCACCTTTATTTAATTTTTTACTTAATTAACTTTTAATTAAATAGACAACTAAATACTTAACTAATCATTAATAATAATTAATTACTTAAGTGTTTCTCTAAACGTCTGATCCGCATTACCATTAAATTCTTGCATTTTGTGAACAATATTTATCTCACGAATACTATTCCTTATTCGTTGTCCAAAGTGTAACTCTTTAAATCATACCTTATTAATATTAATAATGTTAAAAAATAGAGACTCAAACATCTTATATCCAACAGACTAACAACACTGGTCCATTAGAATTAATGATGGGTTAATTGGGGTGAATGATGATTAATTAGAGTTGTTCATGTTCAATTATTGTCAGTGAAGGCCGTTTAGGACAAGCAACGATCCAATTGGATAATTGAAGAGTCAATTAGGGTCAATAATGGTTAATTAGCGTTTTTTCATACTCAATTATAATAATAATTATTATTATTTAGTTTTATAAACATCATAACTAAATTTAAGTTATTATTAAGAGGCAATACATATACCCCCTATAAAGGTCAAAATTACATATATTCACAACGTAAAATCAAAATTACATATTTTACCCTTTAGTTTAATTTCATATTTACTTTTATAAACTTTGAGTATATATATATATATATATATATATATATATATATATATATAGTGGAGAGTTCAAATGAGAAGAAAATTATAAATTATGAATAAAAAGAATAAATGAACAAAAGGTAATTTGAACAAATCATTTAATAATTCTATCATTTATTTTTAATATTTAGATTAATTAATGAACTCTAATCATTTAATGAGTTTATCCTATTAAATAGTTGTGGACCTTACACAATAAAAACAATCGCACATGATCCTACATATTCAATATTTCCTACACCATAAAAACAAAGTTTCCTACACCATAAAAGTAATTTTTGGTGTAAGGTACAAAATGTGTAGGAGCCCAACAATTTTAATAATTTTGTGACTCATAATAAAATATGTGTAGGATATAACACTTTTAAATAATTTTGTCTTCTAATAAAATTGGTGTAGGACACAACACACTAATGGTGATGAATGGACGAAATTATGATGACATTAATAAGATTTAAGTAACTCTTATTATATTTATTAGTATTCTATATCAAATTGTCTATTATAACTTATTAATTAAAACATTAATTAAAAGTGGACAAAACATTGATAAAAAAAATATAGGGTTTAAATTAATTTATTTTTTTTCTTAAGAAGCTTCTTCTAAAATAAACCTCCCCATATTATATATATATATATATATTATATATAAAACAAAACCAAATTTAAAATATTGAATTCCCTGATTTCTAACTACTGAACCAAATTCACAAGAGTTTCTTCTTCAAGTGCATTTCCAACATGTTCAAACGTTTAAGTAGATTTTCCATATTATTTTTTTACAAAGAACATGATAACAACCATCGAAGAAAACGTCAAAAACTTACATTTTTCTTCTTAAATAGGAACAATAGATGATTTGATTAGGTTTTTCTTGGACACCTGCATTTGTAAAATAGAATTATCAAAGAATGAAGGTTTTGTGATCTAGATTGTCGGTTGTCTGACACAATCCTCCCACAACTTTTTTGCATCGATTGCTATCATCACCTTTACACCTAATAAGCAGACCTGAATCCATTGCAATCTTCAGTTTACCCACAAGAAACCCAAATTGAAGGGAATAAAAAACTCAATCAAACCAAATCAGAAACAAAATAAAATAAACGCACATGTACTCACCGGTTAGGGTTGGTCGCTGGTTGGTTCACGATCGGGAGAGTTGGAAATCAGAAAGTGGACAGGGAGAATGAAAAGTCATTGGTTTTTTAAGCTTAAAGGGTATTCTTGTCTTTTCTTTTTCAGGCAAGGGGATGCATGTAATTTAAATTTTGGGTTGGGTATATATCTAACTAGGGTTGAAAATAGGGGATATATGTAATAATCCCTTATTAATATTATTAAACACCAATCATTTAAAACAAAATAATAAACTTCATAACCAGGCATCTGGTTTGTGTAAGTTATCCATTTCTTCACGTATGTACTTGTTTACGTTTTCTACAATGTGGAAACCTTGAGTTTCTTGTTTCAAGTTGTACTATCTTGTGTTGAGGGTAGCCCATCCAGCTGCCCGAGCTGGAATTCATTTAGATGATGAGTTGGTTGGTGTAGGTCAATGGTATGATAATGGATGTTATCTCTGATCCTCATTTTGGGATATATTTGTTTATCTATTTAACAGTGGTATACTATTGTTGTTGGACAAGTAAGCAAAGATCAATTCAAATAATGTGATAATATTTCTCATGATCTTTACATTCATGACAACATATCATACAATACATATGACTAAATCTTGTTCATCACCTGGATGACAGGCTCAACGGGATTAGCATTGAGCCAGCTACACTAATTGAATAATTTTTTTTTTATCTTTTTTGCCAAGTGCCTTCTGGTCCAATGGCATCAGGGTGATGGTCAAGTTCGAAACTAAACCAAGGCGGTTTTCCCACAGTAGAGGATTTCTTCCTTGATGGTGTTCCTTGGTGAGTGAGGCCAGAAGCATCTCAGGAAGTCTCACTCGGGGAGCGGGGTTAGTTCCAAACGCTTTTCTTTTTGAAAATTACGCCTATTGTGATGACAAGTCGTTACTAAAAAAGCAAACAATTTGATCTTCTTTTTATTTAATCTGGAACACCATTAGCTTGACACGTCATTGCTATATAGACGGTGAAATTTAACAAATGAAATGTATACTTTTTTGATTTGTGAAAATTTATGACGACAAACCTATACTGACGACTTGTCGTTGGCAAAGGGTAACCTATCGAGACAACAACAAAGGCGATGGCTTTTGCCACCCAATACAATGGTGACGAATTGATCAGAAGCGACATGTCATCGGCAAACCCTAGAGTGTCGACATGCCGTCTCTGTAGCCATGACTTTCTTTTCTGTCGCCAAAGGCCAAGGTTCTTCTAGTGTAACTCAAAATAGTTGAGTGAGTTGATAAATGTAACCTAGCTATAATTTCATGTTTTGTTTGCTTTCTTTGTCTATGCTCTGGTATCTTCCTGGGTAATGGTTTGGTTGATAAATTTTTCTATGCTGTTCTACAAATCTCCTTGAAGGGAATCATGGTGGGGATTGCCAATCAAAATTTACAAACAACTTCCCTGACTAGCTATACTTTCACCGCATGTGTCATAGCCTGTTCTAATTATGCAGTAAACAAATTCAATAATATCTCCTGCTCCAATTATGTGTCAACGTGAACTGCTGTATTTTGACCGCATATAAATTTTTACAAACCATACTTTCTTTTCCATATTTTATGTTTAAATTTATACAAACGATACTTTCTTTTCCATATTTTATGTGTATATATTTATAAAATAGTATATGAAAATATTATCATATTAAATTTACAGTTATTACGTATATAATACGGATATTAGTTTCATACTGTAAAATTCTTTCATCCTCCATATATAATTAAGGGTTCGATCTCTAGCCGACATAGTATTCAAGGTTCAATTAGTTCCTTACGTTAATCTATCTTTTTGAGTTTTATACTTCTATTTTTGTATTAACTTGTTCTTCAGGTTTATTAGTCACATAATATAAGGGATTATCTTGCAATCATACTATCCAAGGATTAAGTTTTTCTATATATATATCCATTATTGTTTATTGGTGTTTAACATTTGATTAGGTTGAATTCAATCTAATTGGCACAACTTGGATTTCAAATTTCCCATTTTTAATTTGTTAAAGAAACAATATTAAGACAGGTTTTTAGGAACTTAACTATTTTGATTTCTAACAAACTAAGTAAAAAAAACTGTTGAATTCGTGGTAACTGAGAACATGCATCATCTGAAAGACAGATCATTTCAAACTACAATACTATCATCAATTGCTACAAATATGTACATGGACATAAAAGACATTGATGATTGTGTCCCTTAAAATTGTGTTAGGCGATTTGAGTTTCTCCTCCAACATTGTTATCTTGTAATAGTGCTATTACCTTGAAGAACTGTAAATCTGTACAAAAGTGATTAGCCAAACATAAATGTTGTAAGAATTTTCTAAATATTCTTCTTACGTAACCCTAGGACTATACGTACACTAGCACGACATCATTATTGATTTACCAATTTTAGGCTAGGGTTTTCGCTCGTGATCTTGATTCAGCTATCAATCAAGCAATGGAATTTGTGTTTAAACGAGATGATTGTAACGTCAAGCATGTATAACAGCTGTACTAAGATAAAATGCATAAAACTAGTTAATCCTAACTGGTATTAGTGGATTTGCAATTACAATACCCCTTGTTTATCTACAATGCAACATATTTCTCCTTATTAGATTTATTGCTAGAGGTTTTTTTTCAAAAACAATTTGGTTTATAAATAAATATATGCCAAAACCAAATAAAGATGAATATTTTTAGAAATTGGATCAAACAAATAGATCATTAACTTATGTAATGTATGTGAACTTTACAACTTTTATGTTGTAGACTGGGACATTTAGAACAGAAGCTCTCAGAGAAAGAGGGAGAAGGAAATAATAGGTAATGACAGAAGCATAGAGAGCACGGAGGAGTGAAATGCAATATCTATGTGCAATTCATGCTTCTCTGTGCTCTCTATCTTCTGTCAACATTCATCATTGTCTCTTCCTCTTAATTAATGGCCGCTACCGGCGTTTCGAAACTGCAGAACTGATTGACAAAGCTGAAAAGATAGAAATCGATTTGCAAAAGTATATGATAACCTAAAACTGACCGGTGTTATATCTAGTTCCATCTTGACATGTATACACACTGAATTTATATCCATTAATTGTGTGTTCATGTATTTAGCTTGAAACCCTCAAACAAACAAACAAACATACGTACCTAGAAAAGTACCACACCTAACAAAGCTATCGGTATGGTATAGAGAGGTGAGATGAGGACAAACATTTCTTCTATCTCAAGGATTGAGAGACTACTCTCACTAAGATCCCTCACTCCAAACACCTTTTTTTGATGTGTAGGTTTACAGTCGAGTAATCCAGAAATTGAAACCATCAATTTCTGCTTAATTCTTCAAATGACAAAAACTTGTGCATTGCAGATTTGATTGTAATATTTGTGTACGAATCTATGATCATAATCAAGAGTATAAACATAACTAGATGATATATCATGTATAAGGAGATAGAACACAAACAAGTACTGAGACGCAAACTGTTCTTCGTCTTCGGCCAGCACCATCTTGATGACTACCCCTCCCACTCACAAGTAGGTAGATAGAGAACAGGAAGGAAGAAAATGGTGAAGTTCCATTTGAATGAAAAGAAGATCTCATGTTGCCTCTATTTATAGAGGAAAGTCTCCTTTTTGGGATTTAAAAAAAAACCTTTTAGTTACATGATAGGAGATAGACTAGTGATTACGAAATTTAGGCTCAAGTTACAGTCTTTGTGACTCATCAGCAACAGGTGTCAATCTAATATCCAATAGATATTACCGATAGACTTTTAGTTGGTGATCACTCAGAACACAATACAGAATCTCAAAAATAGAATTTGTTCTATTTCGCACCTAGCCACTGATGCCATATATGAATATTATCACATCAAACATTTATATTCGTTTAAACAACCATCACAAATATTCGCAGATTCTTGAAAAGGATATACTTTCAATTTTAAGTGGTTAAGCAACATATGATGAAGTCAGGCATACAATATATGTATAATTGACGTATAAGAACGGTTTGGTTCTTTCTAGTACCAGTTTTATTTCTCCTTGCATAACTTATCTTTTTATATACTAATGTTGGATTAGCATATTAATTGGAATTTAGTAGACTCGCACCTCTCAAAACTGATATAATAGGTGATAAGAGTTGTTAGAAGCGTATCTATGATAAAGGGTACGTATTAATTGGTCTTAGCTTTGTCTTAGTGTATAGGATTTTCTTACCATTTTGTTTGTCTTTCTTACTTTGTGTCGGTGTTATGTACATTTTATGTCCCTTTTCTTTTCTCTTCTATTACTAGTGTGCATTTTATCCTTTTATTTGTATGCTATATTGTAAATAATAACAACAACAATAATAATAATAATAATAATAATAATAATAATAATAATAATAATAATAATAATAATAATAATAATAACAATAATAATAATGAGGAGGAGGAGGAGTTTGTTGAGTCGGAGTGTCATTAGAAGTAACCTCTAGCTAGCCAATTATTTGGTGGTGTAGTAACGGAGGAACCTGGTGTTCTAAGTGATCTAGGTTTGATCCATCCCTCTCCGTTAGTTTCCACGGCACCTAGTGATGATGAGAGACCAGATGAAGATCGCTAGTTCAATCCTTGATCTGAGCAGGTTTTACTTCACCCCATCGTCGTGCCGTCGGGCAAGTGTTTATGGGCTTTGGCCCTATGTGAGTATTTTCCCCGATTCAGAGACAAGTGTATCCTAATTTGATTGATTTCACCGATAACCCATTTGAATAATTCCTTAGCCGTTCAAAAAGGAAAAAAAATAAAATCTTTCTATCCGTGTAAGAGAAATAAGACTTGTCTTCGTCTCACCCTCATACAATAAATACTCTATGAGTGCCATATTTCTAGGTACTTTTGTTTCTTATCAATATTCTAGGAAATCGTGTATCAAACAAATCGAACTGTTATAAAAGAACAAAAGCTGCATGTGAATTTATACTTCACACAAATCTTCAGTGCCTTCAACTGTATCATCAGCGTATTACTATTACTTTCATATCATTTGTAAACGTCGTATAGTATTTCTATGTACAAAACTTGTATATATGTATTTAAACAGAAATTTTCAAGACTTATGTAATAAACATATACTGTAGTAGTTAAGTTAATATAGAGGTAACTACTCTTAAATTCTCTAATATGTTACCTAGAAAATCGATGCTGAGGTTTTTGGGCTTTCTCATCTACAACAAAAACTAAAGTTATCGTCAAGAAAGATTACAAAGGGGCATTTGTGGAATTTAACGTTAGTATCTTTTATGTATATCATATTGTTTCTTGATCTTTTGTATGTTGTAAATAAAGTTTGGCCATCACGCATACATATAAAGTGTAAACATACCAATCAACAGCCAAGCACAAGTGGGAAAAGAAGCATGGGCATAAAGGAAAATAATTTAACCCTAATCACACACCTTATCGTCTTATCATCCTCAACAATATTCCAATCTCATCACCATTCCACCCGTCAATCCCCCATGCTTCACTCTCTACTATCTTCCAAGAATCTTTGCAAGAAATAATTAAACGAATCCGACCCCAGAAAAGATGTTTGAAGAAAGAAAGCAGTGGTTAGATTTTTTTGGAGTTTGAAACGAATTTTACTTTGTTTTGAAAATCACTCAACGTAACAATAAACATATGTTTACACTCAAAATACTTGAAAATAAAAGGCAAACCTGGAGCACAAGGCTCCATCATAGTTACCAAATTCACTGGCCAACCCGTGTTTTTTGAATTGGTACGTTTCATACTATACGGAATACGCATACGACCTAATTCACTTTTAATTTGGAATTAGGGTTGCAATTCAGTGAATTTAGGGTTTCAATTCAACGTTCAATCCGTTTTGGAGTTTTTTTTAGTTTTTTTTGTAATACAAACACCTAGAATATGTATAATCGTCTCCTTAGTTCTTCCAATTTCCAAAAACAATTCACACAGAAATGATAATACAATCATGTATAAATATCAGCCAATTTCATCTTCAATTTCACATCTTCTACGACAATTTCTCTAGTTTAGAATTTTAGAACTTTATTTTATGTTTATGTTCTCTTTTTGGTAATATGAATATTGGATGTTGGTTGATTGGATTTATGAATTTAGTAATTATTTTTTAATTTGTGTATATTGAACCAGACTCAATGGTACACGGTACCGGATCGTAGCAAAATAAACCTACCTCCATCCATATCGAATTCGTCCAATCTAGCGAATCGCGAACCCGAACTCCGTACCGGAATAAGAGCGAATCGGCGAATTAGATGACTATGGGCTCCACCATGAGCGGGTCCCAGGTGTTTAGCAGGAGGTTGTTATCACACTTCGAATCATGACCTTCGGGTCACATAGCAACAAACTTACCGGCATTACAAGGTTACTATTTATCATAAATAAACCTAAGCTACTTGCTGGAATATATTATTGGTGATGACGATTTGGTGCATGTAGTTGGACAGAGGGGGAATAAAAGTCATGGATGTGAACAGGAAATTAAAGGATCAATTAACTAACGGTCAATAGTGGGATAAGGGACATTTATGGAATTTTCATCTGTTGCCATTGCAGGCTCTAGTGGTAGAATATGAAACTTTCCCTATTTGGACGTGTTGTATCATGTTCCATTGAAGACTTCAGTGGTAGAATATGAAACTTTCCCCTTTTGGACGTGTTGAATCACATCTCTCTTTCGCAAAAGTTGACTTAGCCCTTTCACAAGTTTTCTCTTTTAGAAATCACAAATATATCTTTCACTAGTTGTAATTCCCCTCAAGTACATCAATTGTTCAATTATTGTTAATGAAGACTGTTTGGATGATTAGTAGTCCATTAGGATAAGTTGTGGACCAATTAAAAACAATGATGGTCAATTAAGGTTTATCCCCTATATATTTAATACATATTATTTATCTAATAATATATATATATATATATATATATATATATATATATATCAATCACCTACATATTTTATTTATCTAACAAATAAATAAAATATTTAATAAATAAAATACTTATATTATTATTAACTAACAAATAATATTCTTCCACCTTTATTTAATTTTTTACTTAATTAACTTTTAATTAAATAAACAACTAAATACTTAACTAATCATTAATAATAATTAATTACTTAAGTGTTTCTCTAAACGTCTGATCCGCATTACCATTAAATTCTTGCATTTTGTGAACAATATTTATCTCACGAATACTATTCCTTATTCGTTGTCCAAAGTGTAACTCTTTAAATCATACCTTATTAATATTAATAACGTTAAAAATAGAGACTCAAACATCTTATATCCAACAGACTAACAACACTGGTCCATTAGAATTAATGATGGGTTAATTGGGGTGAATGATGATTAATTAGAGTTGTTCATGTTCAATTATTGTCAATGAAGGCCGTTGATGACAAGCAACGATCCAATTGGATAATTGATGAGTCAATTAGGGTCAATAATGGTTAATTAGCGTTTTTTCATACTCAATTATAATAATAATAATTATTATTTAGTTTTATAAACATCATAACTAAATTTAAGTTATTATTAAGAGGCAATACATATATCCCCCTATAAAGGTCAAAATTACATATATTCACAACGTAAAATCAAAATTACATATTTTACCCTTTAGTTTAATTTCATATTTACTTTTATAAACTTTGAGTGTATATATATATATATATATATATATATATAGTGGAGAGTTCAAATCAGAAGAAAATTATAAATTATGAATAAAAAGAATAAATGAACAAAAGGAAATTTGAACAAATCATTTATTTTTTAATATTTAGATTAATTAATGAACTCTAATCATTTAATGAGTTTATCCTATTAAATAGTTGTGGACCTTACACAATAAAAACAATCGCACATCCTACATATTCAATATTTCCTACATCATAAAAACAAAGTTTCCTACACAATAAAAGTAATGTTTTGGTGTAAGGTACAAAATGTGTAGGAGCCCAACAATTTTAATAATTTTGTGACTCATAATAAAATATGTGTAGGATATAACACTTTTAAATAATTTTGTCTTCTAATAAAATTGGTGTAGGACACAACACACTAATGGTGATGAAGGACGAAATTATGATGACATTAATGAGATTTAAGTAACTCTTATTATATTTATTAGTATTCTATATCAAATTGTCTATTATAACCTTATTAATTAAAACATTAATTAAAAGTGGACAAAACATTGATAAAAAAATATAGGGTTTAGATTAATTTATTTTTCTTCTTAAGAAGCTTCTTCTAAAATGAACCTCCCCATATATATATATATATATATATATATAAAACAAAACCAAATTTAAAATATTGAATTCCCTGATTTCTAACTACTGAACCAAATTCACAAGAGTTTCTTCTTCAAGTGCATTTCCAACATGTTCAAACGTTTAAGTAGATTTTCCATATTATTTTTTTACAAAGAACATGATAACAACCATCGAAGAAAACGTCAAAAACTTACATTTTTCTTCTTAAATAGGAACAATAGATGATTTGATTAGGTTTTTCTTGGACACCTGCATTTGTAAAATAGAATTATCAAAGAATGAAGGTTTTGTGATCTAGATTGTCGGTTGTCTGACAATCCTCCCACAACTTTTTTGCATCGATTGCTATCATCACCTTTACACCTAATAAGCAGACCTGATCCATTGCAATCTTCAGTTTACCCACAAGAAACCCAAATTGAGGGAATAAAAAACTCAATCAAACCAAATCAGAAACAAAATAAAATAAACGCACATGTACTCACCGGTTAGGGTTGGTCGCTGGTTGGTTCACGATCGGGAGAGTTGGAAATCAGAAAGTGGACAGGGAGAATGAAAAGTCATTGGTTTTTTAAGCTTAAAGGGTATTCTTGTCTTTTCTTTTTCAGGCAAGGGATGCATGTAATTTAAATTTTGGGTTGGGTATATATCTAACTAGGGTTGAAAATAGGGGGATATATGTAATAATCCCTTATTAATATTATTAAACACCAATCATTTAAAACAAAATAATAAACTTCATAACCAGGCATCTGGTTTGTGTAAGTTATCCATTTCTTCACGTATGTACTTGTTTACGGTTTTCTACAATGTGGAAACCTTGAGTTTCTTGTTTCAAGTTGTACTATCTTGTGTTGAGGGTAGCCCATCCAGCTGCCCGAGCTGGAATTCATTTAGATGATGAGTTGGTTGGTGTAGGTCAATGGTATGATAATGGATGTTATCTCTGATCCTCATTTTGGGATATATTTGTTTATCTATTTAACAGTGGTATACTATTGTTGTTGGACAAGTAAGCAAAGATCAATTCAAATAATGTGATAATATTTCTCATGATCTTTACATTCATGACAACATATCATACAATACATATGACTAAATCTTGTTCATCACCTGGATGACAGGCTCAACGGGATTAGCATTGAGCCAGCTACACTAATTGAATAATTTTTTTTTATCTTTTTTGCCAAGTGCCTTCTGGTCCAATGGCATCAGGGTGATGGTCAAGTTCGAAACCTAAACCAAGGCGGTTTTCCCACAGTAGAGGATTTCTTCCTTGATGGTGTTCCTTGGTGATGAGGCAAGAAGCATCTCAGGAAGTCTCACTCGGGGAGCGGGGTTAGTTCCAAACGCTTTTCTTTTTGAAAATTACGCTTATTGTGATGACAAGTCGTTACTAAAAAAGCAAACAATTTGATCTTCTTTTTATTTAATCTGGAACACCAATAGCTTGACACGTCATTGCTATATAGACGGTGAAATTTAACAAATGAAATGTATAACTTTTTTGATTTGTGAAAATTTATGACGACAAACCTATACTGACGACTTGTCGTTGGCAAAGGGTAACCTATCGAGACAACAACAAAGGCGATGGCTTTTGCCACCCAATACAATGGTGACGAATTGATCAGAAGCGACATGTCATCGGCAAACCCTAGAGTGTCGACATGCCGTCTCTGTAGCCATGACTTTCTTTTCTGTCGCCAAAGGCCAAGGTTCTTCTAGTGTAACTCAAAATAGTTGAGTGAGTTGATAAATGTAACCTAGCTATAATTTCATGTTTTGTTTGCTTTCTTTGTCTATGCTCTGGTATCTTCCTGGGTAATGGTTTGGTTGATAAATTTTTCTATGCTGTTCTACAAATCTCCTTGAAGGGAATCATGATGGGGATTGCCAATCAAATTTTACAAACAACTTCCCTGACTAGCTATACTTTCACCGCATGTGTCATAGCCTGTTCTAATTATGCAGTAAACAAATTCAATAATATCTCCTGCTCCAATTATGTGTCAACGTGAACTGCTGTATTTTGACCGCATATAAATTTTTACAAACCATACTTTCTTTTCCATATTTTATGTTTAAATTATACAAACGATACTTTCTTTTCCATATTTTATGTGTATATATTTATAAAATAGTATATGAAAATATTATCATATTAAATTTACAGTTATTACGTATATAATACGGATATTAGTTTCATACTGTAAAATTCTTTCATCCTCCATATATAATTAAGGGTTCGATCTCTAGCCGACATAGTATTCAAGGTTCAATTAGTTCCTTACGTTAATCTATCTTTTTGAGTTTTATACTTCTATTTCTGTATTAACTTGTTCTTCAGGTTTATTAGTCACATAATATAAGGGATTATCTTGCAATCATACTATCCAAGGATTAAGTTTTTCTATATATATATCCATTATTGTTTATTGGTGTTTAACATTTGATTAGGTTGAATTCAATCTAATTGGCACAACTTGGATTTCAAATTTCCCATTTTTAATTTGTTAAAGAAACAATATTAAGACAGGTTTTTAGGAACTTAACTATTTTGATTTCTAACAAACTAAGTAAAAAAAACTGTTGAATTCGTGGTAACCGAGAACATGCATCATCTGAAAGACAGATCATTTCAAACTACAATACTATCATCAATTGCTACAAATATGTACATGGACATAAAAGACATTGATTATTGTGTCCCTTAAAATTGTGTTAGGCGATTTGAGTTTCTCCTCCAACATTGTTATCTTGTAATAGTGCTAGTACCTTGAAGAACTGTAAATCTGTACAAAAGTGATTAGCCAAACATAAATGTTGTAAGAATTTTCTAAATATTTTCTTACGTAACCCTAGGACCATACGTACACTAGCACGACATTATTATTGATTTACCAATTTTAGGCTAGGGTTTTCGCTCGTGATCTTGATTCAGCTATCAATCAAGCAATGGAATTTGTGTTTAAACGAGATGATTGTAACGTCAAGCATGTACAACAGCTGTACTAAGATAAAATACATAAAACTAGTTAATCCTAACTTGTATTAGTGGATTTGCAATTACAATACCCCTTGTTTATCTACAATGCAACATATTTCTCCTTACTAGATTTATTGCTAGAGGTTTTTTTTCAAAAACAATTTTGTTTTATAAATAAATATATGCCAAAACCAAATAAAGATGAATATTTTTAGAAATTGGATCAAACAAATAGATCATTAACTTATGTAATGTATGTGAACTTTACAACTTTTATGTTGTAGACTGGGACATATAGAACAGAAGCTCTCAGAGAAAGAGGGAGAAGGAAATATAGGTAATGACAGAAGCATAGAGAGCACGGAGGAGTGAAATGCAATATCTATGTGCAATTCATGCTTCTCTGTGCTCTCTATCTTCTGTCAACATCCATCATTGTCTCTTCCTCTTAATTAATGGCCGCTACCGGCGTTTCGAAACTGTAGAACTGATTGACAAAGCTGAAAAGATAGAAATCAATTTGCAAAAGTATATGATAACCTAAAACTAACCGGTGTTATATCTAGTTCCATCTTGACATGTATACACACTGAATTTATATCCATTAATTGTGTGTTCATGTATTTAGCTTGAAACCCTCAAACAAACAAACAAACAAACATACGTACCTAGAAAAGTACCACACCTAACAAAGCTATCGGTATGGTATAGAGAGGTGAGATGAGGACAACCATTTCTTCTATCTCAAGGATTGAGAGACTACTCTCACTAAGATCCCTCACTCCAAACACCTTTTTTTGATGTGTAGGTTTACAGTCGAGTAATCCAGAAATTGAAACCATCAATTTCTGCTTAATTCTTCAAATGACAAAAACTTGTACATTGCAGATTTGATTGTAATATGTGTGTACGAATCTATGATCATAATCAAGAGTATAAACATAACTAGATGATTATCATGTATAAGGAGATAGAACACAAACAAGTACTGAGACGCAAACTGTTCTTCGTCTTCGGCCAGCACCATCTTGATGACTACCCCTCCCACTCACAAGTAGGTAGATAGAGAACAGGAAGGAAGAAAATGGTGAAGTTCCATTTGAATGAAAAAGATCTCATGTTGCCTCTATTTATAGAGGAAAGTCTCCTTTTTGGGATTTAAAAAAAAACCTTTTAGTTACATGATAGGAGATAGACTAGTGATTACGAAATTTAGGCTCAAGTTACAGTCATTGTGACTCATCAGCAACAGGTGTCAATCTAATATCCAATAGATATTACCGATAGACTTTTAGTTGGTGATCACTCAGAACACAATACAGAATCTCAAAAATAGAATTTGTTCTATTTCGCACCTAGCTACTGATGCCATATATGAATATTATCACATCAAACATTTATATTCGTTTAAAAACCATCACAAATATTCGCAGATTCTTGAAAAGGATATACTTTCAATTTTAAGTGGTTAAGCAACATATGATGAAGTCAGGCATACAATATATGTATAATTGACGTATAAGAACGGTTTGGTTCCTATGTTTCTATTACCAGTTTTATTTCTCCTTGCATAACTTATCTTTTTATATACTAACGTTGGATTAGCATATTAATTGGAATTTAGTAGACTCGCACCTCTCAAAACTGATATAATAGGTGATAAGAGTTGTTAGAAGCGTATCTATGATAAAGGGTACGTATTAATTGGTCTTAGCTTTGTCTTAGTGTATAGGATTTTCTTACCATTTTGTTTGTCTTTCTTACTTTGTGTCGGTGTTATGTACATTTTATGTCCCTTTTCTTTTCTCTTCTATTACTAGTGTGCATTTTATCCTTTTATTTGTATGCTATATTGTAAATAATAATCATATCATAATAATAATAATAATAATAAATAATGAGGAGGAGGAGGAGGTTTGTTGAGTCGGGAGTGTCATTAGAAGTAACCTCTAGCTAGCCAATTATTTGGTGGTGTAGTAACGGAGGAACCTGGTGTTCTAAGTGATCTAGGTTTGATCCATCCCTCTCCGTTAGTTTCCACGGCACCTAGTGATGATGAGAGACCAGATGAAGATCGCTAGTTCAATCCTTGATCTGAGCAGGTTTTACTTCACCCCATCGTCGTGCCGTCGGGCAAGTGTTTATGGGCTTTGGCCCTAGGTGAGTATTTTCCCGATTCAGAGACAAGTGTATCCTAATTTGATTGATTTCACCAATAACCCATATGAATAATTCCTTAGCCGTTCAAAAAGGAAAAAAAAAATAAAATCTTTCTATCCGTGTAAGAGAAATAAGACTTGTCTTCGTCTCCCTCATACAATAAATACTCTATGAGTGCCATATTTCTAGGTACTTTTGTTTCTTATCAATATTCTAGGAAATCGTGTATCAAACAAATCGAACTGTTATAAAAGAACAAAAGCTGCATGTGAATTTATACTTCACACAAATCTTCAGTGCCTTCAACTGTATCATCAGCGTATTACTATTACTTTCATATCATTTGTAAACGTCGTATAGTATTTCTATGTACAAAACTTGTATATATGTATTTAAACAGAAATTTTCAAGACTTATGTAATAAACATATACTGTAGTAGTTAAGTTAATATAGAGGTAACTACTCTTAAATTCTCTAATATGTTACCTAGAAAATCGATGCTGAGGTTTTTGGGCTTTCTCATCTACAACAAAAACTAAAGTTATCGACAAGAAAGATTACAAAGGGGCATTTGTGGAATTTAACGTTAGTATCTTTTATGTATATCATATTGTTTCTTGATCTTTTGTATGTTGTAAATAAAGTTTGGCCATCACGCATACATATAAAGTGTAAACATACCAATCAACGGCCAAGCACAAGTGGGAAAAGAAGCATGGGCATAAAGGAAAATAATTTAACCCTAAGCACACACCTTATCGTCTTATCATCCTCAACAATATTCCAATCTCATCACCATTCCACCCGTCAATCCCCCATGCTTCACTCTCTACTATCTTCCAAGAATCTTTGCAAGAAATAATTAAACGAATCCGACCCCAGAAAAGATGTTTGAAGAAAGAAAGCAGTGGTTAGATTTTTTCGGAGTTTGAAACGAATTTTACTTTGTTTTGAAAATCACTAACCAACGTAACAATAAACATATGTTTACACTCAAAATACTTGAAAATAAAAGGCAAACCTGGAGCACAAGGCTCCATCATAGTTACCAAATTCACTGGCCAACCCTTGTTTTTTGAATTGGTACGTTTCATACTATACGGAATACGCATACGACCTAATTCACTTTTAATTTGGAATTAGGGTTGCAATTCAGCGAATTTAGGGTTTCAATTCAACGTTCAATTCGTTTTGGAGTTTTTTTAGTTTTTTTGTAATACAAACACCTAGAATATGTATAATCGTCTCCTTAATTCTTCCAATTTCCAAAAACAATTCACACAGAAATGATAATACAATCATGTTTAAATATCAGCCAATTTCATCTTCAATTTCACATCTTCTACGACAATTTCTCTAGTTTAGAATTTTAGAACTTTATTTTATGTTTATGTTCTCTTTTTGGTAATATGAATATTGGATGTTGATTAATTGGATTTATGAATTTAGTAATTTATTTTTTAATTTGTGTATATTGAACCAGACTCAATGGTACACGGTACCGGATCGTAGCAAAATGAACCTACCTCCATCCATATCGAATTCGTCCAATCTAGCGAATCGCGAACCCGAACTCCGTACCGGAATAAGAGCGAATCACGAATTAGATGACTATGGGCTCCACCATGAGCGGGTCCCAGGTGTTTAGCAGGAGGTTGTTATCACGCTTCGAATCATGACCTTCGGGTCACATAGCAACAAACTTACCGGCATTACAAGGTTACTATTTATCATAAATAAACCTAAGCTACTTGTTGGAATATATTATTGGTGATGACGATTTGGTGCATGTAGTTGGACAAAGGGGGAATAAAAGTCATGGATGTGAACAGGAAATTAAAGGATCAATTAACTAACGGTCAATAGTGGGATAAGGGACATTTATGGAATTTTCATCTGTTGCCATTGCAGGCTCTAGTGGTAGAATATGAAACTTTCCCTATTTGGACGTGTTGTATCATGTTCCCATTGAAGACTTCAGTGGTAGAATATGAAACTTTCCCCTTTTGGACGTGTTGAATCACATCTCTCTTTCGCAAAAGTTGACTTAGCCCTTTCACAAGTTTTCTCTTTTAGAAATCACAAATATATCTTTCACTAGTTGTAATTCCCTCAAGTACATCAATTTTTCAAAACAATCCATCCTAGTTAGAAAATAATCCCAGCTAGTATGATTACGGTTAATATTAAAAGTAAGCGTTAAGGCGACGATAGGTATATATATAGAGTTACTAAATATCCGATCGATTGTATCATACCATTATACAAATTTACAATCTATTAGACTTGGAATTCATACATAATAACAAACACTATACAATAAGAGCTACTCTAGCTGTCCGATTCCTCTTCATAACACGCGTAGAGCGCATCGATGGAATCTTGTAGCGCCAATTGGGTTGGACGGATATGCCCTACCTTCTACGTAAGTTCAGTTACTTTCTTTGCAATGCATTAATCATATGCAATGACCTAGTCAATCAAACCTGGCATACGTGCTAGAATTTGCCTCTCCTTGTACTTGCCATATTGCACACTATAAAACATTTCAGAAAAGCTTATATGCAAAGTAATGGAAAACTACATTTATGTTTGTATAACACATAAAATGAATTTCAAGCGTTACCAATAATCCTAGATGTATCTCTTATGTAGTTGCAACAACCTACCATGCTATGTAAAGATAAGGCGTTTGATACTTTGATTTAATCTTAAAATGAGGCTTAGAAAAGATAGGTTATGTGGCTACAGATAAACATTCACCATGCCATGACAATAACCATCAAACATCTTTTATCATCATTGTCGTAAAAGCAAAAACGCTGCCTATGAAATGCATCA
>CAMTDV010000028.1:51309956-51508075 GCA_947069175.1 Scalesia atractyloides | reverse complement strand
TCTAAGGCATTTCCTATGTTTTCCTTTCTTCATCCTGTTCACCTGTATCATGTGTAAAAATGGTTTTTGGATCAACAAAAAGTTGGCGAGTGAATCCTATGGAAAACATTTGAACAAGTTTATTTAATTGATAATAAAATTGAGTGCACAACCATACATAAGTAAAAATAGATGTAAACTTATACACCAATCATTTAATAATAAATAATGCACACATGAACAATAATGGATCGCTTTGAGGCACGCGTTGCTCAACTCGTCTCTCACGAGGAACTGATGGGCCTAATGAATGATTTGCATAAACTTGACAATATAAAATATATAACTACAAACAACATAACCTAAATAATACACACACGAACAATAATGGATTTGTTTTGAGGCACGCGTTGCTCAACTCGTCTCCCACGAGGAACTGATGGGCTTAATGAATGAATTTCATATAAATTGACAAAATGAAATACATAACCACAAACAATAAAAACAATCTAAGTTTAGATCACAATAAGGTATGGCACAAGTTTAAATAAACGAGTTAATTTTTGGTGACACATGACACACCCTAAAACGTGTAATTAAAAAGGGAGTTGTAAGATTCACTCACATTGGGTGCGTTCGGTTGATGATGTTGAATGCGCACGAAGTGGTTTTAACCACGAGTGAAACTAACCTAGATAATGGCATAATATTTCGGTAAGTAAACGGATTTTATTAATCCATTTTAGTAGAATTGTTGGGTGCATTTTTGTGAGTTTAAGGCTATTTTCTAACCTTTAAAATGTTATTTTTAAGTATTTTTAATTGATTTTTAAATAAAATAAATAAATAAAAATAATAAAAAAATTGACTTTTTGACCGTTGACCGTTTGACCATTTGACCTTTGACTTTGACCGGTTCGAATGCGTGTATGTGTGCGCTGGGTGAGGCTCGAACCCGAGACCTCCCGTACGCGTGCACGCAGCTCTACCAACTGAGCTACGTGTCTAACCCGAAATATATCTGTTTTTAATTATATTTATATACTAATTAGATTAAACCGAAAATCATTTATCTTTAAAAACGATTTAAATGCGAAGACTCGGTGCGCTCCACAGGTCTCGAACCCGGGACCTGTGGGTTGAGTTAACACACAGTCCACCACTGGACTGTGTGTTTAACTTGTTATATAATCTGATTTATATTATACTTATATACAAACTAAACATTTTCATTTCTGTCTTATATAAAAAGTTGGATAATTGTCCGGACCGGTGTAGTAGTCCGGACTCGAACTCGTGACCTGTGTTTTAAACGCGCACACAGTCCACCACTGGACTGTGTGTCTATCTTGGTTATTATTCCGGTTTTTATTATACTTAACAACTATATGAAATGAATCCGGTTCAGTAATAAAAAGGAACTTTTTTATTAAAGCGAGGGTGCGTGGGACGTGATTCGAACTCGAGACGTTTGCGTGTTTAATGTGCACACAGTCCACCGCTGGACTGTGTGTCTAACCGAGTTATATCTTGATTTATATTAAACTTATACACTACAGAAACTTCGTCTTCTTCGTTGAATTTAACCAGAAACGAAGTCCGACTGGTTCGAAGATTTAACTCATGTTCGTTTAGTGTTTTGAGGTTAATTACAGGTGAGATAAATAAAAAGAATGAAAAAATTAGGCGTAAGGTATACCGACTGGACTCCTCTGTTTCTCCGGCGAAACTCCGATGTCAGCAGACTATTCCGGCGACTTGTGTCTTGTGGCAGAGAGTCTTCAACGAGCTTGAGATGAATGTGGGTGGCTTCGGTATGAGTTCTGAGTGTTCAGTGTTTAGAGTAAGGCACAGAAGTGAAAAACCCGGTTTTCCGGCGATTTGCAGGTATTTTCCGGCGAGTGAGTTTTACGTCGGGTAAAGGTGCGGTTTTGAGCGAAAAAGCTTGCAGAGGTTCGATGAGGTATTTATAGGGCAGTTCGTCGATGAATTAGGTCCGATTTCCGACTTGATTCGTCGGTTAGAAACTCTCCGACGGTTATAATTTGTGTCGCGGACTCAGGCATCGGTTATAACCGATGTAGTGATTAAGATTTACGTTAGAACTGAAAAAACCGTCAATTCTTGGCGAGTTAGTCGGGATTTCCGACGACTGCAAATAGGCGCGTCGATTTTTGAATTCGATTCTCATGTTATGAATTAATTGTTTCCATTTATGAACAAGAAACATAAGCGGCGCAGTGGTTTAAAGGTTGAATGCTAAGTTGTTGTTGACTCGCTGGCTGACCCGGGTTCGAAACCCGGCAGCTGCTTTTTATTTTTATTTCATTATTTTTAACAGTTTTGAAAAACAAATTATATATTTCAATATACTTATTAATTATGTATCGTTTAAAATTATTTTGGGCATTAAATACGCAACGAAATTTTTAACTGATTGTTCGGTTAATAAACGGAGCGGGTTTGGTAAATCCATTTTTTGACGGATGTTACAGTAACATCTGCCCTAGTCAAGCTCTGCTGAAGACTAAATGTTCAAGGTCTTCCATAGAAATACTCTATTGAAGACTAAAGCTAAAAAGTCTGCCAAGACAAACTCTGCTGAAGATCAAAGCTAAAAGTCTGTCAAGGCAAACTCTGCTGAAGACTAACAGAGAATGTATCATCGGTGTTTTTCTACCACTCCTTATAATGTTTGGTGTATAGTAGTGGTTAGCTTAGTAGATGTTATTAGTTTGTTATTTTTGTTAAGTGACACTTTCATGCTGACATCATAATAAGATGCTTAGTGGTTAGGATTGTAGCATAAATAGATTAGTGCCTGTACTGTTCTTTTTTATCACTTTCATCAATTATCAATCTAATCTATCTTCCTTACATTATGTACGAACAAATCAGTGATCTTAGGCTAAGGGGGAGATTGTGAGTCAAATGCAAGTAATCTTAATTACGATAACATGACAATGAAAACAATATCTCAACTGTTAGGAATTAATTTCTTCTATTCCGCTGCAAATTCATTTGATTTATCTTCTTTCACTTACCATTTTTAGAACATTCATAAACAGTTTCAAACTCAGATCCTAACAATTGGTATCAGAGCTTAGTCAATCGAATTTGATTTAACAATCAATTTGATTAAAATAGATTAGCTCTCACTGCTAATTCAATTTGTTTGTTTTATTGAAAAACATAGTTTGATTACCTTCTAAAAGTTTTTAAACAAAAAATGTTTTGCAAACAATCAGAATATCACACACTTCACAAGATCCTCACAACACCGACACCATATTTAACCCACTGATTCTTGTCAGATCTGAGTATAATATCTAGCAAAGACGGATGGGTCATGTCCTTGCTCGGCAAAACACCGGTTGCTGGAAGTCGGTCATCTTTGGACCTCATGTTCCAATGATACCGAGTACTGAGGACCCTAAAGTCCAAGTACCAAAGAATCCCGAAAATTATTCCGGGCAAGATTTCAAAAGATTGAGCTAGATGCAAAGGAATTTAGCGTCGTGGCCTCTGCATTGCTAAACAAAATCTATGCTGGCCTGTTGCGTTGCAACAGTGCAAAGGAATTATAGGATGCTTTGAAGGAAAAATTCGGTGGGACTGAGGAAGTGACTGAAAACAACAGAGAGGTTCTTAATCAATAATATGAAACGTTTTGTCAAGTCAAATGAGAGTCACTAACCCAACAGTTCGAATGATTTGGCTGTCTCATTAGTGAAATTAAACTTGTGAATGTTACACTCGCAAATTCAACTCTAACTAGTTGTTTTCTTAGATCATTACCAGAAAAGTGGGACACTATAGCTTTCGGTACTAGAAATTCAGTTGGGTTCAAAGAAATGAGTCTTACTCAGCTTCATGGTAGGATCCTCACTTATGAGAGAGAGCTGAACCAGAAAAGAAACTACAAGAGTCTAGCAAAGTGACTGATGACTATACATTTGGTAGTGTAGCTCTCTTTGGGCAAGAAGAAGTCACTTGCAGTAGTAAGGATCAGAGTTATGATCATTTCATTGATATAACTTCTGGTTTCAATTTTGACCCTTACACACCCAATTATGCATTTGCTACTAATGGGAAAGCCAAACTTCTGACAACTTATGCTTTGAGATGAGTGAACTTAAACATTTTGATCCATCAGATTTGGAAGAGATGGACATTTTGGACCAGCTGGCTCTGTTAAGTGTCAGGACTAACAAGTATTACAAGAGAACTGGTAGGAAGTTCCTAGGTTTGCATGGGGGGACAAAAGTTGGGTTGGATAAATAAAAAATTAAACGTTATAAATGTAATAGGCTGGGACACTTTGCTAGAGAATGTAGGTCTCAATCAACTTGACCAATTGTCACACATCCTACCCTAGACCTCAAAACACTATCCATTATTCCCAATACACCCCTGCTCCTCACATGCAAAACACTACTCCCTTTGCATACCTTGCTACCACTGTTCTAGCGCATTATTTTCAAACCATTTTTCCTCAATTCAGCATGTTCAAGCACCAGCACCTCAGGTTCAAATGCAACCTGCACAACAAGTTGCTCAAACCACTGCTCAGGCAGAGGTTAATCAACAGAGCTTCTTTACTCAGGGCTTTGTTGATTGGAGTAGCTTACCTAAGGATCTGACTGATGAAAACTTTGCTCTAATTGCTGACATTAAAAATAAACAAAATGAATTAATGATTTAGGGCATTAGAGTCCAAGGTTGAGGGTGTTGAATATGAGGAGGTGGGATCTAAATCAATTGAGTCTAATGTTCATCATGAAACTGTGGTACAAAAGAAAGTGCTGATGAAGATGTGAAACCTTTGTCTGATCCATGGGAGGCTAGTGTTTGTGAAGGAGAATGTGATTGTGCCATGATGGCTGCTACTAAGGTATCTCCTCAGGTCCTAAAAGACCTACGTTCAGATAAATGCATCATAGCTTTTGCTAACATAAAAGATGTGAATGAAAACCTTGGAATAAGATTTTAGAGGATGAATTGCAATTTGAAAAACTTTCAAAAGAGTTAAAATCAAAATTGCTTGAAAAGGATTCTGAAATCAGTAGCTAATCGGAGTGTCGCGCCTTGGTCAAAGATAAAATTTATAATCCCGAATTACCCTTAACAATGTGTTAGTGGTAGTAAGGGGTCGAATCACGAAGATTTTGTGGTTTGCGTGCGAACAAGATTGATTTTAACAAATTGTCATGAATTATGAACCTTGCTAATATTTTGATTAATGTTATGTGTTTGGAAAAGATGTCGGAATGCTCTGACCAAGTTGATTTTGATTACTTAACTACTAGGAACTAGAATGATTATACTAAAACTTAATTAACGAGTCTGAGACAATAGTGTAGAACAAGGTTCACACCCGATTCGGTAATGAAAATCCTAGGATTCCTATATGTTTTAAGTTCAGTTCATTTGTAAAAATGACCCACAAGTTTAGTGTTACGTGACTTAGATGCCAAGAGCTATCGACGTCGTGAACGACGGACTACAATGCACTTCGTTATCACAAACAAGTAAACTCTAACCTAGACAAGGCATAATTGGACATAAACATTTCGCGAAGTCAGATTTAATCTTCATTCGACAATTCACAAATTCAATACAAATGAAAGTCAATTATCATAGGTTTCAAAATCAAATCACAAGTTGTCACAAATCAAAACTCAAAACAATGTCAAACCCTAGAGCTTACAAAACCTACAACGGGGTGAAACCTAAGGAAATTAGCCGCTCATGGTGAACGGGACTTGATCGACTATTGATAAGAGCTTGAACTTTGACATCTTGAAGCTTGATGATGAAGATGAATGGTGATTAGGGTTTAGGATTGATGGTGATGATGAACGGATTGGGAATGGAAGATGGTGATGATGGTAGAGGATTAGGGTTATGATCGATGATGATGGGTTGGATGATTTGTGTGGAATTGATGGTGATGGAGATGATGATTCGGTGATTATTAGCTCCAAGAACAAGTTCAAAGTTTCAAAAAGTCGTAACTCCTCTAGAAGTGGTCAACAAAACTCATATAACCCGTCCAAAACCAAATTTCAGAGTCACATATTTAGGAAAGGCTTCGCAGATGGCCTCTGGTTGGTCTGGTTCTTTTCCGACAGTCTAATGCACTGCCTACGAACATTTTTAGCTGACGGACTATCTGGAGGGCGTCGCCGACGGCCTCCAACCTTTATTTTCCTATTTTTCCGTTTTGTAATCCCGTTTGACCCGTTTTCCGCCCCAATGCTCTGAAACGCTCCCGAATAGCTCCTTAAATTCCGTAAATGTGTAAAACACAAATCTAATCAAAAGTAGGCTATTCGAAACTAAATGTTATGTAAAACATGAAATTAAGCTTAATAAGAACATCGGTTTTCGACCACACATCACATCCCCACACTTGTCTTTTTCTTGCCCTCAAGAAAATCTGTTTTACACTTTCACGCGAGTCGAATGAGAAACACACTTTCCATTCTTGAGACGTAAGCTAAGGTCTAATGTCATACCCGGTTCATAATTATCACCATTTTCAAAATATTTAACGTTAGAGTGATTAACACATAAAAATGGTTACCCAGGATTGACCCGCCCTTGAAACTCATAACTCCCACAATGTTCTCTCCACTCGGTTTAGAAATTGGTTAATAGATGATGCATTAGCACTTTGATGTAATCACTCAAACCAATTAGAACACGTACCCGCACAGGCTTGCAACTCAATCATTCTCCACCACCGAACATAAATACTAAGCACAAATCAAAAGGTCTTGAATGGGTTATAACGGGGCTAGGCTAAGGGTATGGAATAGGATATTTTGAAAGTGGCTAAGGTGATGAAAACTTGACTTTTATTACATACACAACTACTCTACAATTAAACAAGCTAAGAGGCAAACAATGTTGCCTTTTATTCAACAACTTTCAACACATATTTTTATGCTTTTTTCAATGATTTTTTTTTTCAATATCAACTAAATCTAAAATCGAGTTTTCAACACATGGGTTTTAAAATAAAGGTTAAACGGTCAAGGGCTAATTGGGTTAGTCAAACGAATGGTTTAGGCTCAAAGTTGGCGACTAAGAGATTGATTTCAGGTAAGGATATATAAATGATGTAAAATGAAAAGGTTTACCTAATGCCTTAATCATTCTTGTGCTCGTATTCGGTCTATGGTCTCAAACACATCAAAAGTTGCAAGTTCTACAATACGCGACTAATGGTCCACTCAACCAAAGAAATATACGCATATATGATGTATAAAAGTGGCTCAAAATCTCACGTATAAAGGGTATGGTATGCGATATGTATAAAATGCAAGTTTCTTAGGCGGATTATTCCCGAATAACCACCCGCTAAATACCCGTCATGTTATTAATTTGAACTTGACCATGAGAAAAGACCACATGGGTTGTGCCATCCCTCATTAACTTAGTTACTTGTGCTTTTTAGATTGCTTTAAACAATGATATTTTGAAAAATTCTTGAAATTTTCCCCCATCCCTACACTTGAGGTCAACATTGCCCTCAATGTGTAGTGTTTAAATAAATGGGTCAAAATTGAAAAACTTTTTCTCCCCATCCCCACACTTGGGGTCAACATTGTCCTTAATGTGTAAGAATAAAGCTATTTAAAACGCACAATGGATGTGACACGACTAGCCTTCCCCAAAATTTCACCCTGAAAAGAAAATCCAAAAATACATTCCACTTATTAAAACTAAGAATCAAAGCTAAAGGAAACGTATGCACCTGGTTTTTCGCTCATTCTTCTTGTGCTCTTCATTTTAAAACTAATGTTCGTCTCGCGAACATAGTGTACCTACAAATCTCAACCTTTGTGTAGAAGCAAGCTTCTCACAACCATTAAAACCTGTCAGTTACTTAGTTCTACCATTTCTACAAAAATAAATTACCAAGACATATTTTTATTCAACTTTGATTTTCTTAGGAAAACGATTTTACAACATAATACTAAACTCACTTTCGTAGTAATCACGGTTGCATTTAGCGCATGCAACAATCCCTTTTAAACCTCCCAATAACTCGGGAGGACGAGTAGGTCTCGCGAGGGTTATCTAGGGAACACACCCACAAAGTTTATTTAACTACTATCAATAAAGTAGCATAAAATGAATAATTACACAAAAATATACAACAACAAAAGAAAACATACCGGTGATCATCGTTGGTGGCGCTCATTGGTGTCTACCGGTGGGTACGGATGGTACGGATATCCCGTGAGAGCCGACATCATGTCATTGAAATCATCTAGCGGCCCTCTTTCACCTTTAGCCGGTGCTTGAAACTGAGGGGGGATAAAACTTGAACCGACTGCTTCGGGCCAATGTGGAGATGGATCAGAAGGCCTGGATGGCACTAGAAGGTTCTCATACGACATCCAAGGCATGTGTTCTTGATATGGTCGCCCGCCTCCCAATCTCTATGGTGGCGCTCTTGGTCGTGCAATTGTTTGGCGTTATTTACCGCCATTTCTTGAGCCACCGCCATAGCATTCCATCGGCGGTCTTCCAACGCGTTGTGCTCAACACGCAACCTTTCCTGTTCCTCCTCCCAAGCTTGCCTTCTAGACAATTCTTGTGCTTGATACAAGTCTTGTCTTTCCATGTAGGTTTGCTGGGCAGCCCACTGTTCCTACTGTCTCTCCCAATATTCCTGTTCCTTAGCCCGATGAGCAGCCTCTTCGTCCTAATGAGATTGTTGTTGGGCCTTCTAGTTCTGCTCCCACTGCTGTCTCCTCTGCTCATATTCTCGGTTCTCCCCAATACAAGCGGAGATGTTATCATACACGTCTTGTTATCCCCAATTGTAATTAGGGTATCCGGGTCTATGCCCGCTCAGAATAAAACTGGCAATTCCTGATGAAATCTCTCGATGTGGCTGGGTATACCTTTGCCGGGGTCCCCTCGGACCCTGAGGCTCATCTTCATCTTCCTCATCAACCATCTCCTCCTTTCTTGCAGCTTCCTGTGCTGCACTCGGATTAGTGAACTGGAATCTATGCCCTTGATCATCAGTCACTGTGTATTGATGACCATACACTTGCACTTGAATCCTCCAGTTCTGCTTCATTGATGCAAAACAGATCTGATCCACGGGTTTCGAAACCCACAATGATTCGGGTGGCATCCTATTCTGCTGCATTATCATAGCACTGATGAGTCGTACAGAAGGTACATTTTTCGGTGTACGACTCGCGGGTATCCCAGGTGTTAATCATCGCCAAATGCCGCCGTGACAACTTTGGTACTCCAAAAAGCAGTGAATGGAGCACCCGACAATCAGACGCCTTAACTTTCCCCGGTCCCCAAATCTTACCACAATATTCTCGAGAGAGAAGGGTTGAAGAATTTTCCCATCAATAGATAGCTGACTACGCAATGCTGCCCCACCATCAGAAAATGGCAACACCAATCCAACCATGCCATCGGGATCAACTGACTTCACTTTGTTGTCAAGAAATTGATCGACGTTGTAATAATAGTACTCGTCGATCCCCAACGAATCAGACCGCGTGATGCAATTCATGGTTTCAAAGGACATAATCATTTGATCTATGCCCGTATCTCCCACCAATTGCCATGTACTCGGTGGATCCGAACCAAATTAGCACTTATCAGATCGGGTGAGGCCTTTCCAATGGAGCTGGGCGCTGGGTTATCCCTATTGACAAACCCTTGGTGTGATGTCTTCACACCAATCCAAAACTCGCTCCCAACCGAGCCTTTAGAAAATTTGGAGGATGCCAATCGTCCTAAACTTTCAACATTTAATGTACGCTCGGGAACGATCCTTTCCGGGATAGACATGGTCACCCCGTGCACCAGCTTCCACTTCTAAAGCTTAATTTCAAGTCTTTTGTCGTTAAACCTTGAGAGCGGCCTTTTCTTGTTATTTTCCCACGGTTCACTAACATTGCTATCCCTAATCCTCTCCCACACCCAACCTGCCTATACAATCTCCCATCATTCTCCTCAACCCCACTTAATTGTTCCCACTTTCTTGCTATAAGACCTGAAGAAGACCCGACTCCCAAAGATAAGCCTTCACCCGAAATCTTGCTTCTTTTTCGGCTCGCCATATCTACAGGTAATAATACAAAGAAAACGATTAAACATTGTTAAACTTCAAACATGTAAACTATCACTTCAAAACTTCAATTCAATTCAACTTCTTAAACATAACATACAATGTTGACCCACAAATTATTGATTAGATATAACTAGCCGGTTTAAACTTTTAAAAGTGGCAATTTTGTTAACATCTAAAACTTAATTTCCCATGTTTCCATCCTAAATCCATAAGACTTAAACAAGGTTCAATCATTATGTTCATGTTCAATCATGCAATTAACAAGAGTAATCTCATTGCTAACTTTGTTGCATGTTCAATCCCACCCAAACCAAGTACCTACTCAAACTCAAGCTAGATATCATACATTAGCATCATAAACAACCTACTCTTAAACACAAAGTTCAAAATTTTGGAAGAAATTCACAAACCATATGATAGTCATGCTCAAATTTAAGTAAAAATCATACTTTTAATGTTGTATAATCGAAAGAACTCAGAAAAGATGTAATGTAAAACTTGAACACTTTTCCTCAAAAACCCGAAATTTCAACTTCACCAATCTTGCAAACGGGCAAGAATTGAAATAAACCATGTTGTGGGGTTTTGTTCCACTCGAAAATCTACACAGAATAGGCTCAAGAATTGCTTGATTTGGTTAAAGATTGAAGAAGATATGGCTTCTTGAAGTTTAGGGTGCTTGGAGGAAAAAGAAGAAGATGAATGAAGTTGGAGGATGATGTTCAGGGATTTTGGTGGTTTATAATGAGTTGTCGGTTGGATAACGTGCACCAGGGTCAGTCATGTGGCTAAAAAGATGTTCTGGTCAAGTTTAGGTAGGTTTAATTGATTTGGGATCCGAATTCATGCGTCAAAAATCAACTAGCGTCGGCTGACAAACCACGGACCGTCGCCGACGCCACTCAAATGTGATCAGTTTCCTCCGACGGCTTAACCTCCTGTCTACGACACATTTTACTCGACGACCACCATCACTCATCATTGGCGATGGCCTAAAGCCCCGTCGCCGACGCATCACCTATTTTTTGTTAGAAAACACACGTTACACACGTTTACGATATCACCCCCCGAATAATCGTGTCTCAATACACAAAGAGAGTTTAAAACATACCTTATGTCTTCATGACCCGTTTGTGATATCTGAACTTCACATGTTAACAAGATCAGTACGAAACGACAAAATAAAATACAAAACAATACGCACAAACAATAGAAATGTACAAAACTCTACACAATTGTTCTTGGCCTCATAAGTTGGCACGCTTACCAAAAAGCTTACCAATTCCTTGTTTGCTTCTTTGTTCTCCTCGTTATCATCGAGAAATGTTTAAGACGATGACCATTGACCGTTTGTTTTGACCCATCTTTTGGGTCCTCAATGGTAACATCACCTAGCTTGTCGACCCGTGTAACCACATACGGGCTCATCCACTTGCTCTTTAGCTTACCGGGAAAGAACGTGAGCCTTGAATTGTATAGCCAAACCTTTTGACCCACTACTAATTCCTTCGGCATCAACTTGGCATCATGTGCTCGTTTCATGCCATCCTTGTATTTCGAAGCACACTCATATGCCTCCTCCCGAAGTTCTTCCAGTTCGCACAACTTCAACTTGCGTTCTTTACCTGCATCATCATACTTAAGATTAACTTCTTTAATAGCCCCAAAAGCTCGATGTACAAGTTCAACCGCAAGTGAAAATTTTTACCGTAAACTAAGCGGTAAGGTGTGGTGCGATAGGTGTTTTTGTGCCATTCGATAGGCCCATAAGGCATGGTTCAACTTCATTCACCAATTCTTACGATCCGGTCAAACGGTCTTTTGCAAAATCTCTTTAAATTTCCTATTAGACATTTCCACTTGACCACTTGTTTGCGGATTATAAGGGGTAGCAATTCTATGGTCAATACGATACCGTTTTAGTAATTTCCCAAAATCAAAATTCTTAAAATGAGGTCCCTCATCACTAATAATCTCCTGAGGAATCCCAAATCTAATAATAATATTAGTTTGAACAAAATTACACGCAACAGTATGGTCATTTGTTTTGGTGGTGATTGCTTCGACCCATTTAGACACATAATCTACCGCCACCAAAATATACAACTTCCCATGTGAATTTGGGAATAGGCCCATTATATCGATTCCCCACACATCGAAAATATCGACAATGAGAATCGGTTGCATGGGCATCTCATCCCGCTTGGAAATACCCCCCAATTTTTGACACTCAACACAGTTTTTCGTAAAATTGAAGGCATTTTTAAAAATAGTTGGTCAGTAATGGCCGCTATTGAGCACTTTGTGCCCCGTTTTATGACCACTGAAATGGCCCCCACAAGCAAAAGAATGCAAATGCGTCAAGACACTCGGATCTCCTCGTCCGGTAGCATCTCCTCACGACTTGATCGGGCATGTCTAGAATAGATCCGGTTCTTCCCACGTGTAGTGTTTAATTTGAGAGAGCAAATACAATCTCCTCCTCCTATCCCAATGAGCCGGTAAATCACCTGTCACCAAATAATTGATAATATTAGAAAACCAAGGTAATATTGACACTTTTAGAATATGCTCATCTAGAAAGGTCTCGTTAATCTCTACACGAGGAGAACCCTCTCCACTAACAATCGGGATAAGTGGTCCGCCACCACATTTTCTCTACCCTTTTGTCCCGTATTTCCAAGTCAAACTCTTGTAGCAAAAGTACCCATCGAATTAACCGTGACTTTGCATCTTTCTTCTCCATGAGGTACCTGACAGCAGAATGGTCAGAAGATACAATCACTTTACTACCCCAAATATAAGTCGGAATTTATACAATGCATATACCACCGCAAGTAGCTCTTTCTCGGTTGTTGTGTAATTCAATTGAGCATCCGAAAGAGTCTTACTTGCGTAGTATATAGCAACGGGTTCTTTTCTACCCTTTGACCCAAAACGGCCCCCACCGTATAATCACTTGCATCACACATGATTTCGAACGGTAAAGACCAATTCGGTGATTGCAAGATTGGGGCCTCAACCAATTTCTTTTCAACACATTAAAAGCATTTTGACAATCTTTATTAAAGTTAAAGGTTGGTCTTTTAACCATAATTACATAAGGGTTTTGTTATATCACTAAACCCCTTTATAAACCGCCTGTAAAATCCCGCATGACCGAAGAATGATCTAATACCCGTGACGCTCGTGGGATATGGCAAAGTAGAAATAACTTGAACTTTTGCCCTATCGACCTATATCCCACGACTTGACACCACGTGTCCCGACACAATTCCCTCTTGAATCATAAAATGACTCTTTTCCCAACTCAAAACCAAATTTTTCTCAACGCATCTTTATAAAACCTTTTCCATTTGGTTAAGGCAAACATCAAACGATGACCCAAAAATTGAAAAGTCATCCATGAAGATCTCTAATGACTCCCCCACCATATCTGAAAAGATACTCATCATACACCTTTGAAAGGTGGCGGGGGCATTACATAGCCCAAACGACATTCGCCTTAATGCGAAGGTATCGTACGGGCAAGTAAATGAGGTCTTAGCTTGATCTTCCGGATGGATAGCAATTTGATTATAACCCGAATACCCATCCATAAAACAATAATATTTCTGACCTGCTAACTTTTCAATAAATTGCTCAATGAAAGGTAAAGGGAAATGGCTTTAGAAGTTGCAGAATTCAACTGCCTATAATCAATACAAATACGCCACCCGGTTACCGGCCGAGTGGCGACTTTTTCACCTGCGTCATTTGTGACGACTTGAATGCCCGCCTTTTTGGGAACGTTTGTGTAGGGCTCACCCATTGGCTATCAAAGATGGGGTATATGATACCCACATCTAGCTACTTTAACACTTCCTTCTTGACAACTTCTCGCATATTAGGATTTGATCTCCTTTGTGTGTCACGAGAAGGAGTACTACCATCTTTAGTGATGATTTGTGCATCACTACGGAAAGGCTAATCAGAAGTGAGCGTACCCCAAGGCTCTCCTCTCTCCCTCTTTCTTAGCCAACATCATTCCTTCAAATCAGCAATGGTCCACCCAATAGTCGCTCTATTGGCAATGATGACCGGTAGCACGTTTCCCTCACCCACATAAGCATATTTCAAATGCTTGGGCATCACCTTCAATTTGAAATTTTGAGGCTCTATCAACGATGGCTTCAACTTGGTTTCAATTTTCTCAGGAAGACTTCCACTTGGTGTGTCCAAGGTGGTCTTCCTTCTTTCACCACCATCACCTCCCTCTTCTTCTCTTCTCATCCATGCTCCGATGCATTTCCGTTTGTAACCTTTCAAACATAAAACACTCCTCTATTGTGTTTTCCTCCTCAACACCCATGCCAAGAGATGTATACACTCATCAACACGTCCGCCATATAGCATTCTTCGTTGACTAGAGGATCGTTAATCCAGAAAAGACATTTAACCGCAACCGATGGTTACCAAAGGTCATGTCAACCGTACTCGTTTTACATTAATTTGGGTATTTGATGTTCCCAAGAACGATCGACCGAGAATAACCGTAGGTTGCTTGGTTAGGTCCAACAAAACGTAATCGAGTACTAAGAAATCCACCGGATAGTAAAAGTCCTGACTTTGACAATTACATCCGTGACTATTCACGGGGTAGATTAGGAGTCAAGTCGACTAGCGCTACAGTAGTGTTTGCCGCTTGAAGTGGACCAAACTCATATTGGTCATATAAACTACCCGGCAGAATACTCACACTAGCACCAAGATCCAAGAGTGCCCTTGTCATTTTAAATTCTCCAACTTGAATGGAGATGATAGGCGCTCCCGTGTCTTGCAACTTGGGTGGAAGTGCACCCAAAAGAATCGAACTCACATTCTTAGTTAAATATAGTTTCTTTGGAAACTTGTGAGTCCGTTTTTTAGTGCACAAGTCTTCTTGGTGGGGACCTCTTTTGTTTACCACTTTTTTAACAAAGCTTCGGGATAAGGGGCGGTATTAACCTCCATAACCTTTTCCTTAGCTTTCAGGATATGTATGGTCACAATGGGTGTATTTTTATCATTTTTCAAAACATTTTATTTTTGACCCGTTTGACCGTCAACAACCTCATCATCGCTAGCCTCTTCCACCACCTCCTTCGACAAACTGAGGTGGTGGTGACACAACACCATTATCAACGACTCGACCACTATGTAATGAAATTTTATTACTTGGTACCTCACGTTGTTCTTCGAGTTGGACCCTCGATGCTTAGGGTTCACCATGGTGTCACTCGGCAATCTTCAGCCACTTCCTTGTATATGTGCCATCTCCTCTGCTAGTTGACCCACTTGCTTCTCTAAAGCTTTGTGCGATTTGTCATGTACCTCGAATTCCTTTTTCATTCCAACTTTATCTCTTGTTCGAAGTCTTATGGTATTCATGATTTCATCCAGCTTTGAATTCAAGGAGTCTTCACCACCCATTTGAGGATCAGAGTTACCAACCTTAGTTGTAGCCCCTTTGATAACCACCTTCACGATTCTGATAGACTTGACACTTCCTAGGTTATAATTTCTTTGATACCCCCCTTGTTACCGCCTTGACGGTTTTGATACATCGAGCCTCCTTGATTACCACTTTGGTTACCCGGTTGGAAAATTGGGGTTCGTTTGGTTTGTGGCATTACCATAACGAAAGTTTGGATGGTTTCTAAACCCGGGTGATAAGTGTTAGAATTCATATCAAATTGCTTGCGATCCCCATAAACTTGACTCACCTCCTCATCGTATGTGCCATGCTCACTTGACATTCTTCGGTTCGATGCCCAATATCTCCACAATCTTCGCACCCTGCGAACTGAACCGCACCAACATCCTTCTTCTTCATACGGGCTAACTCCCTTTCCAAAGTAGCAATTCTATCCTTAGCACTTGAATCAAGGTCAGGAAGAGATCGAGAAATAGGATGCTTTTTAGATTGGTCCTCCATAGTGACCGCTTTGGAGTTCTTGCTCATCCTTTCCAAAAAGTCCCAATCTCTTCTTCATGGTTATTCAACAAGGTGCCATTACTTTCCGATTCAAGTACTTATGGTCATCGGCATTCAAACCTTTCACAAAACACTTCAAGAGTTCCCACCTCAGTATTTGATGATGTGGGCATTTCCAAACCCAACTCTTTGAAACGGGTCAACGCTTCATGTAACAACTCTTCCCGAATATTGTCTAAATAACCGAATTTCATCCCTTGACATCATCGTTCTTTGCAATTGAATAATACTCATATAGAAAAACTTGTTGCATCTCAACCCAACTATGGATACTATTCAGCGGAAGTGTGAGAAACCATTGCTTGGCTTTGTCTTTCAATGAAAAGTGGAAAAGTCTCAGCTTCACCTCTTTAAAGCTCACAATTATGGCCTCCAATTATGCCACATATGGCCAAAAATTCCGTCAAATGAGTGTATGGTTCATCATTGGTCCTACCATTAAAATGAGGTAAGATGTTGATGTAATTTGGTTTGCATTCGAACAACCTTCTCCCCGAGGGTAGGCAAAATTGGTGAGTCATTTTTGGTGACCACCGGTCTAAATCGCCCATTAACACCTCGCGGGCCTTGTTGTTGTGGTTTACATCTCAGACCATTGACTTCTTGATTCATCGACCAATTGCTATCTCTTCGATCACCACCCCATCTCCACCTTGATTCCCACCGCCCACGAATTCGGAATTCGGTTACCGTTGTTATTGTTGTTGCCATAATCTCGATTCCTGCGATCGTTTCGTGGTTGAGGTTATTCCGGTAGCCTTCATCTCTACCATAATCATAACTGTATCCATCATTGTTCCCCAAAATTAGCATTTTGATAGCCAAAATTTTCATACTCAAACCCCTGAGCGTTATAGAAGTTCCTCATGTTGTTGTCTCCCCATTCATCATCTACAACCCTTTCGTTATAATTTCCACCAAGTCTGAATATTCCGAGTGGACACTCACATGTTCCAGTGATTGATAGCGGGAAGATATATGGTGCATCGTCAGGAATATTATTTCTCAAATCATCGAGATCGAGAAACCGGGCTTCATTGTGGGATTGCCACGATTTTGGTTAACCCCACGGTTGGCGTTAACGTTTCGGTTGTTGAGGTTGGGTGGCAATGCGTTTTGTTGTTTTGGTTTTGAGGTGGAGGTACGGGTGTACGTTGGCGATTGTTTTGGTTTCGGCTACGACTTTGGAATGGTGGTGTTGGTGGTCTCTAATTGTTACCACCCCCCGATTGATGGTTTTAGGTGTTTTGGTTTTGGGTGCGTAATCATAGAATTGGTTTTTGTTGTTGGGTTGGTTGGAGTTTTCACGGATCCATTGGAGTGGGTCCAAAAGATGGTGTAGGTGGTGAGTGGGTATTGGGTGAATTAGAGACAAGATTTGCCTCTAACCAGGTGGCTAGGTTTCGTCTAACGACCCGCTAGTTCTCCAATTTGAACACTAACGGCGAGGTCCTCCCGGAATTTCGTGTATGCATGCACTACCTGTAACCTTCACAAGTAACACACCCGCGTAACACAAAAGCAAAGACAATATAAATAAATAAGCACTTTAAATAATAATCACAAATCAAACAAATCCAAATGCAAAGCGCACAAACCCCCCGGCAACGGCGCCAAAATTTGATCGGAGTATCGCGCCCCGTCAAAGATAAAATTTATAATCCCAAATTACCTTAACAATGTGTTAGTGGTAGTAAGGGGTTAAACCACGAAGAGTTTGTGGTTTGCATGCGAACAAGATTGATTTTAACAAATTGTCACGAATTATGAAGCTTGCTAATATTTTGATTAATGTTATGTGTTTGGAAAAGATGTTGGAATGCTTCGACCAAGTTGATTTTGATTACTTAACTACTAGGAACTAGAATGATTATACTAAAACTTAATTAACGGGTTTGAGACAATAGTTTAGAAAAAGGTTCACACCCGATTCAGTAATGTAAATTCTAGGATTCCTACACGTTTTTAAGTTCAGTTCAATTGTAAAAATGACCAACAAGTTTAGTGTTATGTGACTTAGATGCCAAGAGTTATCGACGTCATGAACGGCATACTACAATGCACTTCGTTATCACAAACAAGTAAACTCTAACCTAGACAAGGCATAATTGCACATAAACATTTCGCAAAGTCAAATTTAATCTTCGTACGACAATTCACAAATTCAATTCAAATGAAAGTCAATTATCATAGGTTTCAAAATCAAATCACAAGTTGTCACAAATCAAAACTCAAAACAATGTCAACCCCTAGAGCTTACAAAACCTACACCAGGGTGAAACCCAAGGAAATTAGCCGCTCATGGTGGACGAAACTTGATCAACCATTGATAAGAGCTTGAACTTTGACATTTTGAAGCTTGATGATGAAGATTAATGGTGATTAGGGTTTAGGATTGATGGTGATGATGAACGGATTGGGAATTGGAATATGGTGATGATGGTAGAGGATTAGGGTTATGATCGTTGATGATGGATAGGATGATTGGTGTGGAATTGATGGTGATGGAGATGATGATTCGGTGATTATTGGCTCCAAGAACAAGTTCAAACCTTCAAAAAGTCGTAACTCCTCAAGAAGTGGTCAACATAACTCATATAACCCGTCCAAAACCAAATTTCAACGTCACATATTTAGGAGAGGCGTCGCCGACGACCCAATGGGGCATCGCCGAAGGCCTTTGGTTGGTCTGGTTCTTCTCCGACGCTCGAATCCACTGCCTACGAATATTTTTTGCTAACGGACTATCAGAGGGCTTCGCCGACGGCCCCCCAACCTTTTTTCCTGTTTTTTCGTTTTGCAATCCCAGTTGACCCGTTTTCCGCCCCGATGCTCTGAAACGCTCCCGAATAGCTCCTTAAACTCCGTAAACCTGTAAAACCCAAATCCAATCAAAAGTAGGCTATTCAAAACTAAAAGTTATGTAAAACATGAACTTAAGCTTAATAAGAACATCGGTTTTCGACCACGCATCAGCAGACCTAAAACATGAAGCAAGCATAACCTGGGATCAACTCCAAACCATGATAGAAAAATATCAGGTTTGCAAAAAGGAGTTGGAATCCACCCAAATCACTTGTGAAAAATGGGTGGAATCCTGCAAAGGATTTGAGATTTTGTTGGAAAACCAGGTCAAAAGTAACATAAAATTTGGCATTGGATTCAAGAAAAATGACCAAGTTTATGAAAATGTTACTGAAAATGATGCTGATGTGGTTGAAATTATTCCAACAAACTTGGCTTGTCAAGAAATCAAAGTCACAAAAAAAAGGGAATTAAAATTGTTTTAGAAAGACATGAGGGATCCTCGACTTTTTAGGAGATTGAAAAATATCAATTCAAACTCACATGGTCTGATGAACGTGACATTCTTGAAAATTTTAAGCCAATGAATTTTTCAACCACTGAAGGTGTCAAAGCACCAAAGGCTAGAATCATTCCCATATCAGATTTACCAGCATATGTTACAACAACTGCTAACAAAAAGTACGAAAAGGGAAAGAAGAAAGAAAATATCAAAAACTTGTTTTGTGTTTTCTATGAAAAGAAGAATCATGTTACTAAAACTTGTCTTCTTCTAAAAGCATATGACATCAACAAAATAGGTGAGATCACTTTATTCTCCAAATTGCAAAATCTATAATAAAACAAATCATAAAACTCAAGAGTGTGTTTATATCAAAAACTTTTATGTGAAAAAGAGTGAGTATAAATCCAAAACACTGGAGAGTTCAAAGACAAGACTGCAAAAGGAAAGTCTAAACAAACTTTTATGTCGTTGAAACATTTGTTACCAAAGCAATGAATAAAACCTCTACTCCCAAAGAGGTACAGGTAACAGATGCTCCACCTACCAACTAGTACCCAAGAGGATATGGCCAACCAATTTACCAAAAGGTACCTCTTAGTTATGAGAGTTACAAAAACCTCTCTAAACCAAGAGTGAATAGGCATCCTCATGGATACTATCATTTTGTAGGAGATGGGCCTCAACAATTGATACAAAAATCTGTTCATACCTCTGCTCATTCTTCCAAAGTTGAGGCTAAAATGTTTGAGACCCCTTTCAAAACCATTTTGGCTTTAAAAACCCAACTGAACTAATTATTTACCATTGTGCAGGGAGCTTCTACTTGTCTTGATAGTTTATGGTATGTAGATAGTGGAGGCTCCAAGCATATGACAGGATGTAGAGCCCTTCTAAAAGACTTTATGGCTCATGGAGGGGGTAATATATTCTTTGGTAATAATTCAAAAGGAAAGGTATGTGGGTCTGGAACAGTTCAGGCTGCGAAGCTCAAATTGAAAATGTCAATCTTATCGACAGTCTGAAATTTAATCTTCTTAGTGTTTCACAAATGAGTGACAGAGGCTATGGGTCATTTTTCACTAAGAAAACTTGTCTGGTTGTTGGGTAAGATGTGGTTAAAAAGATTGATCAAATCATAGCCAAGAGTAAAGCACAACTTGTTGCTCATTGGAGTGGCAATGTGTATGTGGTTGATATGTTGAGAAATAATCCAATGACTGATGCTTGTATGTTCTCAGTTGCCTCTAAAAAGAGACAAACTATGGCACATAAGACTTGGACACACAAATCTGACAACTATCACCACACTCTCTAAAAACGGCCTTGTAAGAGGCTTACCACAAAAACTTTTCACAAAAGAAGAACATTGTGTTTCCTGTTTAAAAGGAAAACAACACAAAAGTTCTTACAAACCAATTGGTGAGTCCAAAACAAGTCAGTGTCTACAATTGTTACACATGGACTTGTTTGGCCCTGTAAGAATCATGAGCCTCAGTAAAAAGAGATATTATCTTGTAATTGTTGATGATTTTTCAAGGTTTACATGGACTTACGTTTTGCACTCTAAGGATGAAACTGCAGGCATTTTACAAGGATTTGTGAAACAAGTTGTAAAGCAGTTTGACCTGCCAGTAAAAGTCTTTAGGAGTGCCAATGGCACAACGTTTAGACATAAGGAGCTGGATGAGTTATGTGTGTCAAAAGGAATTTTAAGGCAGTACAACATTCCAAGAACACCATAACAAAATAGGGTGGTTGAAAGAAAAAAAGCTTCTAGAACAATGCTTGTAGACTCTGGTTTACCTTTGTCCTTTGGAGCAGATGCTGTAAACACTACTTGCTATGTTCAAAATAGAGTTATGATCAACCCTAGACATCAATCCACTACTTATGAAACTTTGTACAGATCAAACCACTGATCTCCTATTTCAAAATCTTTGGCAGCCGATGCTTTATTTTGAACTTAAAAGATTCAATTTCAAAATTTGCAGCCAAAGTAGACTGTGGTTATTTTCTGGTGATACTCAACCAGTGATAAAGCCTACAGAGTCTTTAATACAAGGAATAGGTGTGTGGAAGAGACTTTGAATGTGAAGTTCAATTAATTTTCTTCATTATAATTCCAGCAAATCCTTCTGAACTTTTTGATTTAGACAAATTCACTTTTGAATCTGCGTCTGTTAAGACTGACCATGCAGGTACACCACTGTCTTCACATCATGATTATGGATATGGCATTATGATTCCACAATATAAAGCCACATCCACCATTAGAGGAACAAATGTTATCAACAACTATGAAAACTCTGCCACTGCTGGATCAACCACTGCTGATCTTCAATCCTCTGCCATTTCATCAACGATATCCTATGTTGATAAAAGTCCAACCACTATGGATAAAAATCTTCATGTTCTCACAACTATCTCACCAATACTTCCACATCCATTTCAAACAGATGCTGGTTCATCAAAATTACCAACAGATGTTAGCTTAGATGATTCACATCTGCAGCCTTCACCTCAAAATGCCATCATTCCATACAAGAGAGATTTAATCTACCTTAAAAACCATCCATCAGACCTTATCATTGGCAACATAAATGAAGGGGTGCTCACTAGAAGTCAATCCCAAAACATTTGTCTTTTTGCTGGTTTCCTATCTCTCACACAACCTATCATGTACCAAGAGGCACTGAAAGACAATAGCTGGGTAGAAGCCATGCAGGAAGAGCTCCTCAGGTTTTAAAGACAACAAGTATGGGAACTTGTACCATTGGCAAAGGATGTATATCCAATTGGTACAAAATGGATCTTCAAAAACAAAACTGATGAAAGGGGTATTGTTGTCAAGAATAAAGCTAGGCTTGTGGTTCAAGGCTACGGACAAGAAGAAGCATTGATTATGATGAAACATTTGCTCATGTAGCAAGATTAGAAGCCATCAGGTTGTTCTTAGCCTTTGCTGCCAACCACAACATCAAGGTGGTTCAAATGGATAAAAAAAGTGCATTCTTGTATGGTAAATCAAAGAAGAGTAAATGTTTATCAACCTCCTAGCTTTGAAGATGCATTTTATCCTGATCATGTTTACAAGCTTAACAAAGCTTTGTATGGCTTGAAACAAGCACCTTGAGCCTGGTACGAAACTCTCTCCACCTTTCTCTTGTCCATTGGTTTTTCAAGGGGTAAAATTGACAAAACCTTATTTTTAAAATGGAAAGGAAAGAGTTTGATGCTTGTCCAAATATATGTGGATGACATCATTTTTGATCCACATGCACTGCCATGGGTGATGAGTTTTGAAAACTCATGGCAGCAGAGTTTGAAATGAGTGTAATGGGTGAGCTCCAATGTTTTCTTGGTTTCCAAGTAAAAATAGTTGCAAAATGGTACATTCATTCATCAAAGTAAGTATGTCAAAGAACTGCTTACAAAATTTGATATGAATGATTGCAAACCATGTAGCACACCCATGGCAACCACAAAGCTGGTCACCGTTGAAGAAAAAGATGACTTGGTTGATCAAACTCTTTATAGAAACATGATAGGTTCATTATTGTACCTAACTACGTTAAGGCCGGATATCATGTTTGCAACATGTGTTTGTGCCAGATCCGAGTCAGCATCTAGAAAGTCTAATCTCATTGCTGTAAGAAGGATATTCAAATACATAAAAGGTGCTCCCACACTTGGTATCTGGTATCTAGTATCCGGCAAATGGAAATATTGAGCTTTCAGGTTTCTCAAACAGTGATCTTGCTGGATGCAACACCACAAGGAAGTCCACTTCAGGAGACTGTTAATTCCTAGGAAATTGCTTAGTGTCTTGGCAGAGCAAAAAGCAGGCTACAATATCAACACCCACAGCAGAGACTGAGTATATTGCTGCTGCAAGCTACACTACTCAACTCCTATGGCTTCAGATGCAGTTATTGGATTTTGGTGTAACTGCTTTAAAGACTTATTTTATGTTAGATAGTCAAGCAGCTGAAAACATCATTAAAATCCAGTATCTCATTCTACCACCAAATACATTGATATCAGACATCACTTTGTGAGAGATTGCTATGAAAAAGGTTTGATTTCTCCTCATCATGTTCCAACTAAGGATTAATTCGCAGATGTTCTAACAAAAGCACTAGATACATCTACGTTTGAAAGTTTGATCTCTAGGCTTGGGATGCTAAATGTGTTCAGAAAAATCATCTTTCTATCCTTAAAAATAGATAAAATTGAATTTTTCAATAAATCTCTAAAGTCTGTTCACAACCACTGTTTTCTCAAAACCTCTGCTTGGCATGAAAATCTGTTCATTGCTCACAGTGTATCCTCTGCTCCTATTCCACTATTGGTGAAACCACTGTTTTCCTAATCCACTAATAATCTATCCTTTGATAGTGTAAAATCACCACTGCTCATTCCACTGTATACAACCGCTGCTGGTCTCCAGCAGAGGTTACCAAACAACTATCATCCATCATCCAACAAAGTTTACACTTGCACATATGATAGCCATTAGATCTTTTAGAATGGCTACCACGTCAGCATTCACTTTTTATCTTTATAAACCCTGTTTCATCCAAACAGAGTTTCCACTTGCCATTTCAATTTCAAACACAAAAATCTCTCATAAATTTCTCCATCACTCTTCTTTCTCTCAAAACCCTAATCATTCACTTCTACACCATGAATCTCATCATCAAAACTCCCATAACTACCTTCCAATTTTTGAAAAAACCAACAATAATACCACGTTTGACTCCATGAATGATGCTCTACAAACATCATCATACAAAGATGTGTTACTTGCCAAAGCACTTATCTACATCGAAACCCTCCGCCAGTTTTGGGCAAATGCTGAACTTCAAGTTCAGAACAAAAAGCTCTTGTCATCACCTCAAAGATTGGACAGTCACTTGTCCAAATCTCTGCTTCCACTATCTCCACCACTTTCGGTCTTAATGACCTTGATGCCCCCACATCTTTCTCAAAGAAAGATTTACATGTAGAATTCATTCAGTTATCTGGTATTAGATTTTCAAACCTGAATTTCCCGCTGATAAGAAATTCTTTTTCCTCACCCTTTTATTCTGTTTGTCAGCCAAAACAACTGTTTTCAATGAAATACCTTTAAATATTCAATACCTGGGTTATGCTATTTTAACCAAATCTGAATTTAACTTCTCTCAGGTATTGTTATCTGATTTGGTTGCAAACTTTAATAATCTTAAAAAGGGAAAAGCTTTTTTTGGTACACCCTAGGTTCTTGAGTTTCTATTTACAAAAACAAGTTTCTGTTTCTGATTTTCAACAAGGTGCCATCTATGAAGTTGGTAGCCTCAAAAATGAAACTTTTACTAGACTCTCAACATAAAAACCTAAGGTGTTGAAAACCAAAGAAACGGTGACGGAGCACATTTTGACATCTTTTATAACCATTGCTCCTTCATCGGTCGCTGAGCCCACTGCTTTTGGTGACCACAACACTACAACCAAGTGTTGTGCAACCCACACCAGCCATCACCAAAAAGAAACCCACCAAACCCACCAAGCCCTCCAAACGCACCAAAACGGTAGCTCTGGAAGATAAGATCCCAGATGTCGATGTCTTATCGGTGACAACACAAAAGTCACTAACAACCACTGCTGTTACTTCCTCACAACAGTTGGTTCAAAGATCTGGACCAGCTCAAGCTCCTCTTGTTTCCTCACAAAAGGATCAAGTTGTACTCACAGGGAGACCACAATATGAGGTAGATGTTTCAACTGAACATCTGTTCTCTAGCCCCTCTCCTAGGGCTATGTCTCTTTCTACTCCCTTACCCACTTCTCCAATACCACCCACTTTTATACCCTTGCTTGAAGCAATAGAGAAAACTTAGACACTAAGCAGTCCCTCTTGCTCACACATTATAGAGAGCCAACTTCCATAATTGACTGCGTCTGAGACAACTCTATCTGCTAGCCCACAAGCAATTGAGGAGGTTGTACCCCAGGAATTACTTGTAACTCTTGGTGGTAGTTCAAGTGAAGCAGCTACTACAACTGCAGTCACAACAGTGGCTCAGTTGGACAGTAGTTACATTAGTAAGACTTCCTTGAAGGCAAAAACTGCTGAGTGTTGGTATATATTGTGACAACAACTTAATAGTTTAATAGTTTAGTCTTAGGAAATATTTTGTATTGGGCATAACATTTATGTTTAACTTGTTTAGAGTTATAATGGGCTTGGAGAATGGCCTAGCCAGTATAAAGCCTAGTATGCAGAATGTAGTATATATACATGTTATGCATTAGGGTTTTAGAGGTTAGTTTCAGAGAGGTGTGAGAAATCTACAGAGAGTGGCTGAGATATTTCTAGAGAGTCTTGCATTGATTGTAAACAATTGTGTTGGATAATCAATATGTTAGGATTTTTATGTTTTTATGAATCTGATCTAAGGGATTCCGCACTCTACATTAGATAGACGATTCTGTCAAGATCCATACGGACTAGGGGACCTACAATTGGTATCAGAGCATTCGGCTCTTGATTTTGCTCGGTTTAGAATCGTAACAGCAAAAAAAGTTGGTTTTTGGGCGTTTTGGAGGCTATTCTTGAAATTTTTGATGGCTGATTAGGGTTTGACGGCTGTTTTAGGGTTTCTGCAGGTATTTCGGATTAACAGCAGGTATTTGGATTCACAGCAGGTATTTCGGATTGAAGAAAGGCATTCCGGATCAAAAAGCACAGCATTTCGGATTGAAGACTTGAATTTCGGATCATCAGAAGTGTAATTCGGATCTGAAAAGCTCATTTTCAGATTCCATTTCGGATTGAATTTTAGATCAGAAGTTATTCTGGATTCCATCTCGGATCGGCACTACTCCAGATTCCATCTCGGATCAGCACTATTCTGATTCCATCTCGGATCAGAAGAGTCTATTCCGGATTTCCATTTCAGATCAGAAAGTGCATTCCAGATTTCATCTCGGATCACTATTCCGGATACCATTCCGGATTATTAATTCGGATTACTGTTCCTGGGTTTTCATCTCGGATTGTAAATCCGAGTTACTGTTCCGGATTTTACACTGTTCCGAGTTAGACAAAAAAATGTGTAAAGTTAACCAACTGAGTAACCAAAGTTAAACGTTTTCGGACATAGAATTTGATCCACAAACGATCTTGACAAACGGTTACAAGGTTAAACTCGTGTGATTTTTAGGGCAAAAAAGGCACGGAAAATCCTAAAATCACTATCGGACAATTATATCATTGGATTCTATCGTCGAGACGAGTTTAACGTTACAATTTGGTAACCATACTTTTGGATAAATTTTTGAACGTTTTTAACGGTACGGTTACGGTAAAACACGAAGAAGGACCAAAAGAAGGTTAGGTATACCAAATTCCATTTAAACTGATACTCTGCGTGGTAAAGATGGTCAGAATGAAGAATAGCAGTGAGTGTCTTAATAACTGCCCAAAGTTGATGAATGCTGAACAATATGTAGACTGGAAAGAGAAGTTTGAGGCATTTGTTCAATGTGAAGACTCTAAGATGTGGAACTGAATGATTGATGGGTACATGGCTCCCACACGTCGAGTTAACGGGAGAATTATGGTACTCTCATATGAAAAAAATGGGAGATTCTAAGAAACGTATATATGATGCTGTGAAGAAGGCTTTAGCAGCGATATAGATGTCCTTGCCATTTGATATGAAAAACATTTGTAATAGGTATGGATCGTCTAAAGAGTTGTGGGAAGCTTTAGAAAAACGTTATCAGAGTTCTTTAAGACAAAGTATATGTGTGAGTGAGACTGCAGCTGTGAAGATTGGTGAAGAAGCTGCTAAGATAGAAGAGAAGAAGGAAGCTGTGAAGGAGAAAATGGAAGTCAAGGATGCAAAACTGTAGTGTGCATGGATGATACAGATGAGCTTACATCAGAGGTACAGGTACACTTACCATCTGTAAGTCATACTTGTCATAATTGCACTGAACTACAGGGTAAAGTTGACAAATTATCGGAGCAAAACAAAATTCTGTTAGTAGAATTAGAAAAACTGAAAGAGTCAAATGTTCTTTTGAGTAAAGGGAGTCAAATTTTAAAAAATACACTCAATTCAAAGGTACAAGAAATCATCAGTTTGACCAACAAAGTCAATGAACTTTTATAGATCCTTGATTTGGCTCGTGAAACTGTGAAGGATAAGACTAACGAGCTTTCTGAAAAATGCACAGAATTGGCTGATGCACAAGCCAAAATTGTTGAGCTTCAGGAAAAGTTAGACAAATTTGGAGAATCCTCGTTAGTCAGCACTCAAATCCAGAAAAGTTTGAACAAGATTAGTGATAAAACAGGAGTGGGGTTTAGTAAAGCCTCATTCTTCTAAGGATCAGGATTACTCCTTTTTACCAAATAAAAATGAGCTAACAGATTTTGTTCCTACTATAACAGCTATAGTGGATCCGATAACAGTTGACATACCTGATAGTCCAGGCTCTTTGAAAGAATCTGTTAGGTCTAATAGTACACCTCATAAAGTGGATGAGGATACTAAAGACAAAACAGTCAAAACATTTAAAAAGAGATCTAACCGAAAGAAAGTTTTTAAGAAAAGATCTTGTTTTAAATGTCACAACAAAGGACATGTGGCTAGTTCTTGTCCTTTTAAAAAGGGTAAGAAAACAGAGGCTGAGGTTGAGGTTAAGGATGGAAATAGGTTAGTTCAAATAAAAATGTTAAATCCAGTTTTCAGACAAGTCAACCGAGATTTCAACCTAAACCTTCAACTTCAAGAATATTTGTTGGTTCAAGAAACTCTTCTCCTAAATCGAGTCATTATAATGGTCAGAATTCTTTTCAAAGTAAAAATTTTGGATATCGAAATCGATACCAAACTTCTGGTAATCGAAACTTTCAAAGAAGAAACGAATATAGGGGTTTTCGTAATTCGAATGTTCAAAATAATCCAAAAATTTTTCAAAAATATGATTATGATAATGGGAGAAGAAGGTTTCGAGATAATTACTTTCAAAGGTTGGAAAATCCGAGAGTTTATTGGAATTCTCGCGATCAAAGATCTCGTGAAAATAATAAATCGTGTCCAACAACTTTGAAGACATCCAAGACACCAGTAGGGTGTGATGGATATTGGATGGATGTTCCAGTGGTTGATGAATCTGGATGACCCAAGACCTTTAAGGCTTGGGTCCCCCAGTCTAACTAAGTTGTTGAGTGAGTGTAGGATGGCCAAGAAGGACTGTTGATGTGTTCAACAATGGTTATTCCTGTAAAGCATTTGAGGTGAATAGTAGGTTACCCATGGTACCGAATTATTTACTTCTATGATAGAAAATGTTTATTAAAAGTGAAAAACCTACTTTTTAGGTTAAAATGGGAGTCTGTTTGTATTTAAATTTCTGTTTTTAAATCTTTATTCCATAAAAACAAAAATTTAGGGGGAGAAATTTCCCTAAGCCAAAAAGAGTTTTAGTTAGTGCGTAGTTTAAGGGGAGTAAGTTGAAAAGTTTAAAGTGTTTTCAAAAATCAAAAACATAAAAAAATACAAAATCAAAAATGAGTTTTCACTGGTTCAAAAAGAAGAAAAGATAGTACATCAGCAAGTTAGACTGTCACGCTAATATTAAAACTAAATTGCTTAAGTGTGATAGCAGCTTCATCGTATGATGTACCAGTAGGCAAAAAGCATGAAATAATCAACTTACCTTTGTGATACAAATATAATAAATGTGTATGAGTGAGTAACATATCAGTGGCGTATGGTTTTATAACCTTAAATCTTGCATTGATAGATTGCCAATATCTGAGGTTTTAGGTCTTTATATCGTTATTTCATCCGAGGTATCAAGGTTGTCCTTCTGCTGCATCCAGATATATGCTGACCTAGGCACAACCAGGATATCTTAAAAGAGTAAAAATGCCAAATCCCAAAAATTGAAGAAGCTCTCCTAGAGAGTCATTCAAATGTGCAAATTGCATTATTCGTACCAAAATTTGGTATTTGTCCTAACTGTCGTTGTATATTGGTCTCTTTGTTGTATGAAAGTATTGACCTGATCACCAATTATCTAACGTTGTAATTCACAAGGATGAATTTTGTGCATACCTTGATCGCGGGGGTATGTCCAGAAGTGGGATACACTAGTATATCAGTATAAATTACCTAACCATATCACGAGGCAATGGTACTTGAAATGTTCATGTATTTTCTTTAAGTGGACAAACAATACTGGTAATCGTCTTGAACTGTTTTTCATGAATATTGCATATAGAATAATCAGATAGTGTGAAAACATTTGATAGTGCTGATATGATCTTCTTAACGGTGATACTCACAAAAATAGAGTGTTTAATTTCTTGTTAGTTATTTGTTTTCAAAAAATATAAAAATACAAAAAGATTTATTTTTAAAGTCTTCTAGTTTGATCTGATAAGTTGTTTGTTTTAGCATGATAAGATAAAAGATTGGTTTATCTTTAATGTATAAAAGAACTAATGGTTTTTCGAGTTACTTGCTTGTGTTTCTAAATAGATTGATGCAGTTATCAAGATGAAGTGCAGAATTCAAGTAAAGTACATTTTAAGAATGGAGTGCAGAATGTGTGAAGATGCATGGTAGGATCCTTCTACTACATTACAAAGAGAGATATAGGGGAATTTGGATATAAGAGCTTAAACAAAGAATGCTAGTCATTGCTTATGTATCCTCTTTCACAACTATCCCAGCAGAGGTTGGTACCTACTAAGAAGGCAGATTTTGTAACAATAGATGTTGGGACAACAGCTGTTGGATCAGCAGATGTTATCCAAACCAATACCATTATCACCTTTCTAACAACGAATGAACCATTGCCTACACCATCCCGAATTCCCACATGTCCAACTTCACCCAAACTTAAATTCCAACGCAAAAGAAAAAATTTCATGGTTGATGATGATGAAGACTACCAATCACCACTTTCCTATCTCTTCACAACCTATATCACAATCATCCTCATCACCTTCACACTTTGAAACTATGTTTCCCATTTCCAGTAATGCACCTATCCTCCTCTTTTCTTCCTATGGGTGCATTATACCCATTGGAACTTTTTTCAGTAAAAGGTGAAATTGAAGCTTTATTTAAAATAGAAGATCCAACAAAAAGAGACTTACCTTCCTTGCTGGGGTATCAAAAGCCTAGGAACCTGGATGAGTATCTTCAACTAAAGGCTAGACAGGCTGAGCACATAGCAAAAGACAAGTCAAAAGACAAAGATGACAGGGCTTTACAATCTCCTTACAGTATCAACTGAGCAATGTCAGAAGTCTTGAAGAATTTGCTAAGGAGCTAAGTAAGTCTATGTCTGAACATCCAACCACTGATGATCCAGAACTGAAAGAGGATTATCTAGATTATGTCATGATGCATAAGCCTTATAAAGCAACAAGGGCACAATTTAAAGGTTGGTCGGCTAATGAGCTTAAAAAATTAAATTGAAAGAATTCATTCTATGGTCAAATATCCTTCAAAGAAGGCCACTCCTCCTGTTTGGAAAAAGGCCAAAATTGAAAGCCAAGACCATGCTCTAAAGATTAAAATAATGAAAGTCGAACTTGTTGATGCGTTACATGGAACAACAAGGTAGATTGCTCGATGGCCTGAATCTAAAGTGGTAGATACCTACAGAAGGTTAGAAGAATTAAGAAAAAATGATCCTTCTATTCCGAGAAGCCAGTCTATGACCAAACAACCTCTGCTCTTAAATAAACCATTGCTCCAAAAAGATTAACTTCAACTACCAGCTTGTCCACCATTGCCTTGAATCAAGCAAAGAGGCAAAAGTCGGTAGAAGAAGAAGATCAAAGGATGCATGAAGAATTGAGAAAAGGGGAATAAAGAATCAACTTTTGTTTCACACAGATGTTGCAAGTGACAAACTCAGAGCCTCACTCTCAACACTTGTACGTAGACCTACTTCACCAAACTCATCACAAATAACCCTATTCCTAAGAAAACCATCTGACTAAAAAATTCTTAAATGGAAGTCTAACAAAGACAACCATGAATTAACATTGCTTAGGTTAGATAGTAGAGTTCAAAAGATAAAGATGGAGGATGCATATGGTCTAGATGCAGCTGATCTTCAAGACTTTCTGAATCTTGAACTTGAAAGGGATGTAGAAGACATGATTGCCCTGGATTTTGAACTTCAATTCATAGGCCAAATAAGGAATCATTGATGATAAATAAAGATTAGAAATAAAGTTTAGTTTTGGCATCATCTTGTTCTATGGGGAAAATTGTTGGGATTGAACTCTACAAAAGAACAGAGGATAGAAAGCCAACATATAATACAAACCTCTGATCCAAATAATAATGTAACATTTGCCCTAGTCAAGCTCTGCTAAAGACTAAATGTTCAAGGTCTACCATAGCTATACTCTGTGAAGACTAAAGCTAAAAGGTCTGCCAAGACAAGCTCTCTGAAGATCAAAGCTAAAAGTCTGTCAAGACAAGCTCTTCAGATGATCAAAGCTAAAAGTGTGTCAAGGCAAAGCTCTGCTGAAGACCAACAGAGGATATATCATCAGTGTTTTTCTATCAGTCTTTGTAATGTTTAGTGTATAGTAGTGGTTAGCTTAGCAGATGTTATTAGTTTATTATTTTGTTAAGTGTCACTTTCATGTTGACATCATAATAAGATGCTCTGTGGTTAGTATTGTAGTATAAATAGAACAATGCCTGTACTGTTCTATTTGATCACTTTCATCAATTATCAATCTAATCTATCTTCCTACATTCTGTACGAACAAATCAGTGATCTTAGCTGAGGGGGAGATTGTGAGTCAAATGCAAGTAATCTTAATTATGAGAGCATGACAGTGAAAACAATCTCTCAACTGTTATGAATTAAAGTTCTTCTATTCCGCTGCAAGTTCATCTGATTTATCTTCTTTCATTTACCATTTTAGGAACTTTCATAAATAGTTTCAAACTCAGATCTTAATATAAATTATGATTATAATTCAAAGGTGCAATATGTTACCTTTGCACCTTTTAAATCCATGGAATCCTGCAATTAGGATCATTAGCCTTTAAAATTCCTAAAACTTAAGCTATGCTTTGACTTTTGAGGTGAATTCGACCATTTTCGAGCATTAGCATCCAATTTTGTAACCAAAAACTTCAGAGGCGTGTTTTCCTTCTTTTTTCTTATTGTCACAAGCATTATATATGTTCAAAACGTTTACTTATCGCAAAAATGTAAATTACAATCAGATTCAAAAACTATATACCATTACAAAGTAAAGAAAACAAACAATATTAAATGAATCCCTGAACTAGCTCCATCAAACATTGCAAGTCCTTTGCGTAAAGTTCAGTAGGCAGAGTCTTCAGTTTACAACCTGATGAAGATCTTCCGTCAACGGTTCAGTTCTCCCCCAGATTGAAAACTTCAACCTCCGAATCTCCTCCCGAGGAGCCATTGGAGATGAACAAGCACACAATGCACAATATAATTTGAGTGTTAATCACTCCACAGTGATGCATTATGAAGCTAATGGATCTATGACGTTATATATAAAAATGGTAATTAAGAGAGCAGAAGAAGTTAGTATGGAAAAAGAGTAAAAAAATTACATTGATGGACTCCTCGTGTTCGTTAATTATGAGTCTTCAAATCATTAATTCTAAAAATTTTAAATTGTTTCAAGTCCTCAAATGATGTGTTATTAATGTCGGTCTGTTATGAACGGAAATATTAGTCGGTTTCAATTTCAAAAGGGTTGGAAGAGAAACAAAATCAATTAAATTCTTAAAAATAATGCTTAATTGAATTCTATACTTTAAGATTTCTAATTTCCCTTGTTTGACATTTAATATAGATTCACGCATGTGTCAATTAGTTTATATTTAATTATAGACATATAATAGTGAATTATCTGGCCACCTCAAAACATATTTTAAGAGTTATGCTCCTTTGAGTATGTTAACTAAATGTCAAAACAAAATGATTTTTCTTTTCAAAATTATCAAAGTGGTGTGGCAATGACTATTGGCAGCTATCACAGCAGGGAGTGCAAGTATCATATTAAGTAGAAACACCTTCAAAAATCTACATATAGCAAAAGTTAAACAGTTATAAATTTAAATTTATTCTTGGTGTGTTTTTTTAACGATAACTTTCTTTTTGAGTGACCCAATGTTACACCGCCTAAACGGCGGCCTTAGTCAAGATCTTCCCAGATTACGTTATCTTATCCGGACCCGCGCTAGGTTAGTCAGACTTGGTTACGGCATTCCTCCGGAAATCGTACTGCCTCCACACGGCGTTCCTCTTGACTTTAATCAATTTACTATGCATAATTTTATTTACAATAATAATTAATTTAGACTCTTCACATGTCATCTTAATTATAGGTTACAAAGGTGCTGAAATCCCTAAAATGCCCCTAAAGTGTCTTAAATTTTTGACAATTCTCAAATTTACCCCCTCTAAAATAGCTTAACTCTCTTGTACATGTTGCTTCAAAATGTATACACAATGTAAAATTACCATAAGGGTAGAAAATCTAGTTTGCTTAATAAGGTAATATAGATATAAATAATCTATTTCTATCGAAACCCTAATAAGCTTTTTGTTAGGCACAATGTTAACTACACATTAACTTAAATCTCGTTGCGCTAAACTAATTAATCCAATAATAGCTTAACAGGCTACATGGTTAAATTAAGCAAACCAATTTGATTAATTACCCAATAATATATAAATTATATTTGTATATTATTTAATTTATTCAACAAAAAAGAATAAGTGACTATTTTTGCAATCTCATTATACACACTAGTCATTAGACCGGTGCGTTGCTGTGTAGGTACATTGCAAACATCAAATGGATTAGTCCAAGTATTATATGATGCGTCAACCAAATAAAACATGCATTTATTGTATTTGATTTAACTCAATATCATTACGGTTGGATCAAAATGTAAAGCAGTCGAAGTTTATATTGTACAATCATAACGTATTTGTATGTGACACGACTCATACATAGAAAAAGTAAAAAAAAAATAAAACGTGGGAAAATGACAAGTGTAATCAATACACATATTCACATAAAGGATTGGCGTTGCAGCGGAGTCGAAATATAGAGTAACTTGAATTTATATCGTCAAATGAGAATACATTGTATTTGACCTTATTCGATTCGAAACTAAATTTCCAATAAAATGTAGACCAACTATAAATGTACATAAAATAAGCACGACAAAGTATTATATTTGGCCTTAGTTATTTCAAAAAAGTTTACGTTAAAACGTAAAACAACTCAAATTTATACCAACAAATAAATAAAAATATGCATGTAAAATAATATTTTACAGAGTTCTTACACACACAACAAATTAGGTCTTAAAAAAGAAATTAATAAAAGAAAAATTAATTAAATATGTACAGATTAATTTGGTTTAGATAAAATTGCAATTTACAAAAGCTGAGAAGATTGTAAAATGAAGTAATAGTGTAGAGGTTAAATTGCAATTTTTAAAAGTTGAAGAGTTGTATGATGGGTGGAAAAAGAAGAGACCATTATTGTAAGTAGCACCGACATTTGTGGTTAAGATTATATAAATAGTTAATAACTTTATTAAATTGCATAAATGCATGTGTATTCACATTAATGGTTGTTTAAGTGTTCATTTTTGCAAACATGCAATAATTATTACTATTTCATATTAATCATCTATCAATCTAACCATTAATAACCCTTTAATATCTAAGTGTTATCTACTTGGATGTTTAAACTTCTGTAAACTAACTAATCATTTGCATTATTTGTTGTATGACCGTGAGTGATTAACTTCACTAGTAATAGTGATTACGTTACTTGGGTGTGCAAGATCCAATAACCATTTTGTGAATATACTTTTCTAACCACTTGATGTGCATGAAGTGGTGAATTAAAATCAAGACTCTTTAAAATCTAGACCATATAACTGATAAGTGTATTGATTAATGCAGTATAGCTAAAGTAGTAGGATAGCAAGTGCTAAAAACGGTAATAGAACCCATAACTGACAAGTATACCGATCAATATAGTAGGATATCCTATAATAAGTAGTAGGATAGCCTGTGATGGAGTCCTATCATAATAATGACCGAACAGGACCCTCTACCCTTCTCGAGTAGACACCTATGACAACCTATTAAGATGTTCTATTACCGGTTTATAGGACTCCCTCACAGTCTATCCTAATATACTAATAAAGCATCCCTCGACAGTCTTCCTCACAGCGCGAAAGTCTAGGAAACTAGGGTTTATAATCTAACTCTGGTAGTAGATAGAGACCGTGAATAAAGGGATCTTCTCACGAAGAACCTAACCTAGAAACCTAATCACTCGAGACTAACTAACAACGTCTCACCTCATGCCTATTGAAGATTGGTAGAACACTCAATCCTAATTAAATCATAATCACAGTTTCTACCGAAAATCGTATACTATTAACCGTAAACTAGCCACTAACATAGAATCCACGACCTAACAAGCATTCGTACATAGAAGACATCCACAAGAACACAAGTGAAACATATGATAAAGATTTAAACAAGATTAAGCGTGCATTACATTAGAACATTGAAACCAAAGTTATAAACTTTAGTAATTAAATCCTCATAATATGTCCAAAACCAAAAGGAACAATATCAAACAAGTGTATTCATCATATGACCTTGGTAGTGAAAAGAACTCTAGCCTAACATAGTCATAAAAACAAGAACAAGATCCAATTCAATAAGTGAAAACATAATTGAAAGATAACAAATGAAGAAACACGATGGTAACTGGAGGGGTATGGTCCCAAAAACCCTGCGCTGGCGCATGATACCATACCCTTAGAATGACAACAGATTGTTTGATAAACCTTCCGCACCTTGCGTAACGGTAAGTTAGATCTGCAGGCATAGTTCTTATTAAACATCACTCAAAGATAGAGCGAAAACATCTAAACTTCATTTAACATCTTTGCATGGATCCGCGCAAAGGTATTGTTAAGCTTGAAGTAAGAGTTAGTAAAACTCTTAAGTCAGGTGCACAGACATCTACCCACGCAGATAACAAAGAACTAAGCTAAAGAATCTTTTTTGTTGTAACTAACTGGACACGTGGCATTAGATCAAGGCTACACAACCTTAGATCTTCTAGAAGCATTAAATGGCAATCTTACACGCATCATTCGGTTATAACCAAATATGATGTGGCAGCATCTAGGGCGTCGATCTTGCACTCACATGTCAGCTAAATCTGCATGAAGATCTAGAGCAAACCGTTGTCCACGTTGCGTTTCACCAACGGTGGATCATCTCCTAATCCGTGTGCATGGATGGAGATGTAACCACTAACAGTGAAGAAGATTCTGTTATACTTCCGTTACATCTTAACACCCAAATCTCCGGCTATAAATAAAAGACTTGAGGTACAAGCTAACACATTCACATTCACAATTCGCTACTCGTTACTTACACTTCATCTTCTACGAGTCATTGTACTTATTCTCACGCTGGAGTGTGGTCACGGAGAGGATCCCCCTTCTCCCCGTGGCGAGACTGACGGTGGTTTTCCGTTTTGCAGTGATTCTGGACGAAGATCTTTATATCGACGGTCGAACAGGAGATAAACCATCACATGCAGAAACCCTGCTCACGACCTAGATCTACTCTGATAGATCGTCGGGTCGGTGTTTCTTCAGTAACACCAAGCAATCCTTGATCCGAACGCCTAAAGTCTTCACCTTTATGCTTCCTATCCTTCAAGATCACCTTCTTTATGTTTAAATTTGTCTAGGGTTTGCCAAGTTATGATTTTTGAGATATAAATTCATATTTATAACATAACATGCAAATCCTCAAAACCATAACTGTTGTTCGCGTTTTTCAACCGCTTCGTGTCACACGACGCGTATTTCTTCCATTCTCACCTACGCTAGCTTGGCATTTACCTCTCGTTGACTTCAGCTTGTCGCGTCACACGGTGAGTCTTCCTTCCCCTTGTCGCGTGACGTGACAAGGCACTTTTTCCTCGTTTCTTATGCCGTTGATACCCGGTTTCATGTACGATCCGTCTAGAGGCTCGGTTTCTTCCGTATTAACCCGCTTTTAGCTCTTGTCTCCCCCTGGAACCCCGTAAAGCACACAAGACTTGATAATATACAAAATCAAAGATAAAAAGACACAAAATGACTCTAAATATAATACTAACTATACACGGAAATAAATGTAATTTCCATTTACATCACCACTATATTGTATATTCGTTTTACATTCGTGTAACATCATCTATTGTCCATTCAAAAATTGTATCCAGCTCAAGTAAACCATGTCACGATATTGTATGCTTTGCCTCCGATGGATTGGCCATCTAGGAAATTACAGTTTTGTTTTCACCCGACGAATTGCTTGCCTAGAAAAACCACATCCTGGTAGCGAAGGTCTCCCACCCCGGCCCTTATATAAAGAAGGATTTGTCCTCTCTTCGACCTATGTGGGACATTCATCTCCGTCACTCCTTATGAAGCCCAACATCCTCGTTGACACATCGGTTATTACCCCTGGCTTGGATACCATTTGGAACAACTCATATAAACCATGCCAGAATATTATACCTGATTCTTCCTTGATCGTGTAGGAACTTACGGCCTTGTGTTTCAATCGAGAAATTGCTTACACAGTCAAAACACGTCCCACCTCTTTATTTTATAACGACTTTGTTCTCCCCCAAAACTTAGGTGAGACTCAAATAAAAGTTCGTTGACGAAAATCCATATTTTTATGAGCATAAGAAGTTTAATACACTAAAAGAATATGGTAATGTGCATGGCATCTATTAAGATAGCTTATTGTATAGCGATGACATGTTGTCAAACTAGATAAATATGTTTTTTTCTTTTAATATTGCTTACGCGGGTTTGCAAAATTTACCCACTAAGAGTTTGGTATCCTATAACAAGTAGTAGGTTTTTCATTAAGCAGCTAGGGATAGAATGTGTTCACGGTTCGGGTTGAAAATCATGAACTGTCCAAACTGGTCATTGGTTAGCTTTCATATTTGATATTAATGTTGAGGTAACCTCCTAGAGTTGGAGAAACAAATTATTGTGCTATAAGTTTCTTCATATTCATCCATACTTATGTTTATCTATGATCAATCTTTTTGATTGTCAATTTCATAAAAAGTGACCCACATCGCCGATTGCATGTTTCATTATTTTCTAAAATAAGTACATGCAAATGAGTTTGGCGTGGTGTTGTATGGTTTGTCTACCAATGAGACATGTATCATTGCCTATAGTAAATCTTAAATAATTATAAACTTTCTTTTAAACTTTACAAAACATGCTATACTGTATTACCAGTCGTGTGTTCATTATTTACGAACCATATTGTGTAAATTGAGAGCACTAGATGGATCACTGCTTTACAATAAGCTCAAACCATGAAACCAAACCATTAGTAATGGTTCAGTTTGATTTAGCTTTTTATTTTTCAATGGTTTGGTTTCGATTTTTAATAACAAAAAAATTGTCAGTTACGGTTTGGCTCACGGTTTGACTTTAAAACCATCAAAACCAAATCGCGAGCACCCTAACTCGGGAAAACAAAATTGTAGGGGGCAATTTTTTGGTTGGTGGTCAATAGTTAGTGGCTTATGACCCACGAAGAAGTCGAAGTCGCAGAGAATTGATAAGGGTTTGATGTAGTCCATAATGATGCGGGTGTGCAGAAAGGTGTCCAGTTCAAAATTAGGGTGGAGAATATGAGCCAATTATTCTGAAGGAAAAAAGAAGACTGAAGTTAAATGGGTTCAAGATAGTTTATATGGGCTCGAGATAAAAATGGTTGATTTACTTAATTATGGTTTATTTAGTTATGTTAATCGATACTATTAGACAGGTTTATCTAGTTTGTTAATTTTATTTATTTAAATAGAGTTTGATTTGCGTTGAGATGAGTATGAAAAGATTTTTAGGGTTTTCGTATTTGTGTCTATTTTCATTGATATATATAAGGGAGTCATGGAAGGGTTGTTCCACTAAACTAATTATTTGTGTGAGTTTCGGTCTGCTTGCCACCGGTCAGAGGTGTAATAATAATCTTCTTGGCAAGTAGCATTAGTATAAACCATTACCCCTTTTAGCTAGTGATGAAAACATGCTTAGAAGATAGTTTCTTGATATCCTCTAGTTAAAAACTAAAATCGAGACAAACTTGAATGAGCTCAAGCTCAAGCTAATATTAAGACACTTTTTTTAAATAAGCTGGAGCTACAACATACACATATCGAGCTTAAATAACCTTGAAAACTTAAATAGATACATGATCTTAAACAAACATACTATTTATATAGTTTTTAAACAAACATACTATTTAAATAGTAGTTAATATAATGACAGAAGTAATCAAATATTATATACCTACTTGACGATATACGAGACCACATGGAGAGGTGTCTTTACCTTTACCAAATGCACCACACCAGTTTCCATTCTTTTCTTCCTACTCCTTGCCGCATGTATTCCGTCCACCCATATAGTCCAGTCAGCCTAATTAATAATTACTAGACTCCCACTATAAGGAAAATGTTGTCGTCAACTTCAAGCTAGCATATTTTATATCCTCTAAGCATTTAATTGCATATATAGTCGAATCACATTAACTTACTGAATTATGTTAGTGTGTCACCAATACAAGCCAAAAATTGGTGAACCCATATTAATACTTTTCTTTTCTAATTTCTAAACTACCTTCTTAAGCTGATCTCATTTTCTTCATAACATGGCCAACTGGAACAAATTGATACTTTCATAAAATGACATGGGTTGACCCAAACTCCTTTGCGTTCATTACCTGACCTGATCTTCATGTTTTGTAAGTCTTAATTTGTATATGTTCCTTCAATTCAAGATTCTTGAATGGCTTATTGACTCATTTGTTCATTCTTGAAGTTATATTTTTAAAGGTTATGATGGGATCTGAATATGTATTTGTGTGTTTATCAATGAAACAGTAAACGCTAATTAAAAGAACTTAGATGAATGCAACAGAAATTAAACACAAGCACAAATATGAAAAGTTGCAATACTATATTTCATTTATAATCAAAGGATTAGAACTACAAGTTATGACAATCACTTCCACTTAGCCTGATCACTACTTTATGTTCGTACAAAAGGAATGTTATGAAAGTGATATAATAGATCTCTAACAGATAAGATCAATTTATATGAAGTACAAATATCTGTTAGTTACCAGAGCTAATATCACCCTAATAGTGACATCTAACATTTCTAACAGAAAAGATTATCAGATGTTACAAGCATCTTATCATTCTTAACATCTGTTCTAAGACTCGTAAGTATTGTTTTATAGACTTTGTTGTAGAAATAACATCAGTGCTCGCAAACCACTGTTTGTTAATACTAACATCTGTTCAGGCTTAAACAAATGTTTAGTCTTCTCAGCAGTGCTTTGTTGTTCATCAAAGCTTTGAGCTTCAACTTACTTTTATCTTTCATCAATAGAACTTTCATCTCGTAAACAGATCTTTTATTAGTGTCCAAGATTCACTATCTTTAGGAGTAGTTAATCTCCATCACTTGTTTTATTCTTAATCAGATTAGCATATTTTGGCTTTTACACTCATCTGTTCTTTTATGGATTCAACAATTTCCCCCTAAAATAGATGATGCCCAAACTAAACTTTATTTTGATCATTCATTATCCCTTGTCATCTTTTCACTTATTTGACCTTTGAATTGTAATTCAAACTTCGTAGAGTAAAGATCTTTTGGATCCCTTTCAAGTTCAAGACCCAATAGGTCTTGTAGATCTTCATTTTCTAGACCAAAAACACTATTTATGGAGATCTTTTCAACTTCTCCATCTAGTCTGAGCAACATCAATTCATGGTAATATTGTTTGATTTCCATTTTAGAATTTTGGAGTTGGAAGGATTTGTTATGGCAAAAGTTATTGGAGATGAGTTGGGAGAAGGTGGTGTGCCCAAAATGTGACCAATGAGTTTAGTGGAATCTTATTTGGATGTACATACAAGAGTGGGTTTCTAACCCCTTCCCTCCTGTAATAATATTCATATTCTTTTTTTTCTTTTATAGTAATCTCCTCTTGTCTTTTCAAGTAGCTTCTTATAGCTTAGGAGATATTCTTGGTAGAAGGAAGTTTTACTAAGGAAACCAAGGTCTTGATATGGAAATCTACTTGATCATATATGTGCTTTCTTGGAATTGAAGGATCCTTTTTCTCTAAGTGCATTCAACTTTTTGTAGTTTTCTTTAATAGTTGCTTAACTCCATCTTGCCATTGACTTGAACTTCCAAAATTAGCAGCAACCATTTCTTCTTTCATTCTCTTTAACTACAGTGCCTTTTTTTAATCATTTGGCCTCTTCCCATCCTTCTGATTTGGAGGTGTAGGTTTATTCAGTGGGTCAAGGATCAACTTTTCTATCCTTAAGATTTCATCCAGTAAGGCTTCAGTTGTCCACCCTAGGAATTAAGCTCTGGTTGCTTTTTATGGTTTGTTCTTCATTATGTGATCCAAGTAGTCTTCTCTCAATGTAAGTTCAGGGTTTATGACAGGTGCATGAGAGAGTTTCATACAGACATCTTTTGCATAATCTTCAAGATCACTTACCTTTATTAGTTCTTGAAATAGAATATATTGGGCCTGTTTATCATTGTTTTGGTCAAAATTTGGTTTAAGGATAAAGTAACCAAACTTTATTTGTGAGGTAGAGTGCTAATGTGTTGGACAATTGTATGAACGACTATGAAATGTAAAAAATGATGAACACAAGGATTTATACGAGGAAAAAGCCCTTGTTCTTTAGAAGATCTCCAACAAAAAAACCCTTGAGTGATGGAAACTACCGATCACCAACTATATTGCACAAAAAAGATTACAACTTTGTATGATCTTGAGCTTGTTACAATTGAATTCTCGTGTGTGTATGAGAGCAGGTTCGAGTGTAACCAGTGTGCGAGTTGTGCACGTATTGTGTGTTCTAAATCAAGCTCAAAATCCCAGATATAATTGGGAATATCTTAGTAACCAACTATCCGCAAAATAGGCAAGTCTTCCACGATCACCCATAGGGCTATTGCTTCACTTGCACGTACTTGAATATAAGCACATTCCCAACATTCCAGCATAGCTCAAGTCCACTTCGTAATGTACATACGAATACAAGCTAAAAATATAGGAACAATTGTTAGCCAACATAGATAATTATAAGGATCCTTGATCCTCAGACTTCCTACACCATCCATTAAGGATCAGTGATCCAGGTCAAATCTCATGATACATGATCCATAATATTAAAATCAATGCCCTAACAAAATTGCCCCCAATTATGGCCGATATAACATATAGTAAATGTGCCATATTTTCGTTGGAATAGGCTAGCCGTTACACCAAGTAACTAGCCGTTGCGAGTCTGACATCATGATGGGACTTCCTGTAACAAACATCATTATATATAGGATACAGATAGATTTTTGTAAAACCATTTAAGATCAAGCATCCCCCATTTAAATCTTCATCTTGGAGACCCTTCAGGTATTTTTCTTTCTCTCTCAACTTTTCTTCTGTAAATCAATGGTGAAGATGGCCACTCGTTCCTCTCCAAATAAGGATCAGGGACGTGATAGTCCACCCAAGAGCCAAAACTTGCTAAAGAATCCTCTTTAGATCTGTGTAGATTCACTGATCCTAAAGTCAATTAGTTACGAAGTTGTTTCCCTGAGATAACCGTCTTTAGACCATTTGATTCTTCACTCAAGAGTGACTTTGAATCCTCTGTTTGGGTTTGTTTCTCTGCTGCACCATTCCAAATCGGCTATACTTACCCTTTCCCAGCATTTACCTAAAGCTTCTTCACCCAAACGGGCCTGTGCTACAGCTAGGCGATGCCAATGCTGTGGAGGGTGTTGTACACTCATGAACAAATCATGATGATGAGGGTTTGATTTTCACCCTTTCTGAACTCCCACACCTGTATAATCTCGTGTCTCATGGAACCCATCGGTTTCTTTTCAAAGCCAAGCCTCAACAGCCACTCCCACTCCTCAAAACCACCAAAAACGACACCAATTGGAAGAACCAGTTCTTCTTTGTGAAGAGGAACACTATTCCTTTAGGGGATAGTATTCCAAAAAAGTGAAATTTGAAGGTTAGGATATATGATCCTTAGGTTAGAACTGTAGAGAGTTCTCTTCTTTCATGAGGATAATTAATCATGTTTTGTTTACTTATGCAGTGACATACTTTGCTTCTCTCACTGATACTCCTAGAACTACAGAAAGAATTGCTGCATTCTGGTCATTGGATACAACAGTTAGAACATTCAAACCAAAAGCAAAGGATTTAGAAGATTCCACATCCACCACCTTCACAATGTCAAGTAAGTATTCATATATAATGAAATGTTTACAAGATAAAATTAAAGGATTTTGAATACTTATCTTTTATGTTGGTTGAATAGGTGCTACTAAGTCCTCATCCAAACCTGCTTTGAAGTTTGGTCTTAGAGATATTGACAACATAATCTCCCCTTGTTCGATAAAGAAAGAGCTAGCCAAAGGCCAAAGCTAACCGAAGCCCAAAGTCATGACCACCCATGCCAAGGATGGATCCAAGAGGAGAAAGCCATGTGATGCTGATGAAGACAACCTTCAGATAGAGCGGCAATTCCAAGACTTTGTCGCCGAGGTAAGGATCACTGATGCTGATAATCAGTCATGTCTTTTTCTAAGAATCACTAATCCTGACCATCCTGTCTGTTACTTGGAGAAGTTTGTCCGTATCCTGGCTAACTGGGATAAGCGCCTAGCCAATGCTGAAGAGGGTCTAGCTGATCTCCGTGCCATCACCACTGCCAAGGACAAAAGGATCTCCCATCACATTTCCTTGCATACTTTATATGATCAGAGATACAGGCAAACAAAGCTCAAGTGAAAGCCGCCGATGAAACCAAGGGCTTCACGGCTCAAGCCATTCTCCGCGCAAGGATAAAAATAGTCTAAGAGTATATGGATCCTGCTTTTGAAAGGTCTGAATGGGATCTTGCTGGGTGGATGTACAGACTCTTGGAGCTTGGTGGTGAAGAGGAGCCTGAGCCGCTGCACATGGTTGAAGCTGGGACCAGCAGGACAAAGGAGGTGGTCGAGGCAACCGGGGCTGAAAGTGGTGAAGCAGGTGGTGGTGCAGCTGAAGGTGATGTTGCTGTTATGGGCAATGAAGGATAATATAGACGAGGCCTAAGCCCACATTTTTAGGTTTATGTGGTTTGGTTTTTTGTTTTTTGGTGCTATGATTCTGAACAATTATGGTCTATAAGTATTTGAACAATAGTCTTTAGGGTAAAGGATCCATGATCCTTAAAACAATAGGGGTGGTAAAGGTGGATGGATCCTTGTGTTTGTGGAGGATGAAGCCTTTAACGGCACTTGCTTTTCTTTTACTATACTTTATGAACAGATAGTATGGACACCCTTTATCAACCCAAGTGGACGGGCCACATTTTGCTGGTACAAACTTGGGTTGATGATTTCGGCAACCTCTTAAAAAGGGTTTTAATAAAAATCATAGCCTTTTAACTATATTTGTATTGTCTTTTTATTTTTGAAATTTTGTTCGGATAGATTTATGTTTATCATTAGTTTTATTTTACAAAACTTAGAGAATTTTGGATATACCAATTCTCTATCATAACAACTCTAGAAAATATGAGAAGTTATATGATCAAGGATAATATATCCTCAACTAAAGGGTCTAGGATGTAAATTGTAATGCAAATAAACCAAGGATAAAACAGACTAGAGAATCCAAGTTAGGATTATATATCCTTAAAACTTACTATTGCATAAACATATCAAAGAAATCACTTAAGGTTTTAGGATTCAGGATCCTTATTTACAAACCATTAAAGCTTCATGAACCTGTAAAAAACAACTTGGGACTAAGCCATATATCCTGGGGATAAACCCATCATAACTAGGTTCAAGCCCAAAATCCTTGGGGTCTGGCCCGAACTAGGAACAAGCCCAACATGAGTGACATGAAAATGCCACAACTTTAGCTAACGTTAAAACGTTAGAAACCTGAGGATAACAGATGTATGGTACATCTACCATTATACTTAAGATTCTACATATGGCCAACATCAATGAAATTGTCAGCCACTAAAGCGTGTACTAGTCCCATTGCCTCGAACCATACTTGGATAAACGTGCGCTACTTGCGAGGTGTCAAAACCTAATTCGTGTGAAAGGTGAAAAACTTTAAACCTTAGAAGGTATGAGATACCTTAAACGTTGGAAAGAGGTGGCCAACCCCTTGATCCTCTGTGAAAAATGTTAAAACTTTGCAAAAGCTCAAAACTTGACAAAAATGGATGTTAAATACTCAACATCCTTTCCTTATAATGAATAATAAGTATAAAGTGAAAGAGAGTAAAAGTAAGATGTTACTGAAGTAAGGATCATACATCCTTTGAGGATCCTCGATCCTGGGCCAGAATACTAGAGTTTCTAAGGATCCTTGATCCTTTTACATGAAGTATTTCTTCAGATGAACAACATTCCAAGCTCTTGGTAGGAGATCACCATCCATAGTTAGTAGGCGATATGCCCCTTTCCAGCATCTACTTCTATCAAGTAGGGACCTTCCCATTTTGGTGCTAACTTGCCATCAGCCTGGTTCGTAGTGTTTTGGAATGCTTTCCTTAGCACCGAATCATCAACTTGAAATCTTTTGATCCTAACATTCTTGTTATATGTCCCAGCCATCCTTTGTTGATAACTAGCCATCATTATTCAGGCTAAGTCTATAAGCTCATCCACAATATCTAGGTCTTGGGTCAGGTTTTCAGTATTTGTTTAAGGATCACGGATGCTTGTTCTAGCTGTAGGAACCACCATCTCTGTAGGGATCATTGTTTCAGTTCCAAAGACTAAAGAAAAGGAGTCTGCCCTGTAGCATTCTTTGAAGTTGTTCTATCTGCCCACAAGACATACGGTAGCTCTTAAACCCATTTCCCTTTCTTGGATCCAAGTTTCTTCTTCAAGTTGTTGATAATGATTTTATTGCTTGATTATCATTGGCCATTAGCTTGTGGGTGGACTGGTGTTGATGTTATCATCCTAATTCCCCAGGTGTCATAAAAGTTAGTAGTTCTATTCCCAATAAATTGGGATCCATTATCACATATAATTTTAGAAGGAATTCCAAATCTAGTAATAATGTTTCTTTTAATAAAGGATATGACTTCCTTTTCTCTGACTTGAACAAAAGCCTCTGCTTCTATCCACTTGGAGAAGTAGTCTGTCATGGCTAGCATAAATCCTTTCCCTCCAGGTGCTTTTGGGAGTTTGCCTACTATATCCATCCCCCATTTCATTAAGGGAAAGGAAATTACTAGATATAAAGGCTCTGCTGGCTGATGTAGGATGTTGCTATGTCTTACAAGCATCACATTTCCTTGCTTACTCTATAGCATACTTCTTCATTGTAGGCCAATAGTAACCTGTTCTGAGGATCCTTAAGAATAATGCTCTACCCCCAGTGTGGTTTCCACAGTCTCCATCATGAAAATCCTTCAACACTTCTTGAATTTCTGGATTCTCAATACACCGCAAACATGGACCTACAAGAGATCTCTTATATAACATGTTATTTAATATAGTGAATTGAGATACCTTAATTCTGAAGGCTCTTGGATTCTCTCCTATGGGAATTTCCCCACTCTAAATATACTTCAAAATTGGGAGGATCCATGATCCTAAATTTGATTGCGCATCATTACTATGTACAATTGAAGTATGGTTCATCATCTTCGTTGCTTCATCTTCCTCAATTACAGGAGAAAGAATATGGATGATAGGTACCCTCATGTCCTCTGTACTTTCAAGGATCATCCTAGGTTTGTTAAGGCATCTGCCTCTGCATTCTTTTCTTTAGCACCTGTGTTAAGTTGAAAAAAACAAAAGAATCTGCAAGTTTCATGACTATCTCATTAGTTTTTCTCCTTTGACAGTATATAAGCCATTAAAATGGTTGGTAATTAGTAATGAATCTACATGCACATGAAGATACCTAATCCTCATTTGCTTAGCTAATTGCAAACCTACTATTAAGGCCTCATATTCTATTTCATTATTAGTAGTTTGAAGTTCACATGCAATGGATTGGGGTATTATGTCCCCACGTGACGATTCTAGTAGTATGCCTAGTCCAGTTCCCTTGACGTTTGAGGATCCATCCGTAAAGAGTATCCAAGAATCCTTGGTCTCCTCAAGTTGTTGAACCTCTAGTTCAACATCCCTTTGTAGATCATTACTGAAATCAGCCACAAAGTCAGCAAGGTTGAGACTTGATGGCGGTCTTTGGTTCATATTTTATGTAATTTGCACTAAGCTTGACTGCCCACTTTGCCATTCTACCTGACATTTCAGGTTTCCTAAGGACATTCTTAATGGAAAAGTTAGTTTTCACAATAATTGTATGTGTTTCAAAATAATGTCCAAGTTTAGTGGAAGCCATAATCAATGCAAGAATTAATTTCTCTAAATGAGAGTACCTGGCTTCAGCATCAAGAAAGCTTTTACTTACATAATAAACCGGATGTTGTTGGCCTTCATGATCCTTAACTAACACAACGCTTACCGCTTTACCTAGAACAACTAACACTACAAACAAATTGTCATTTAGCGGCACATACTTTTAATGACATTTAACTTTATGCCACTAATTTAGGGTTTAGTGGCACTTTGCTTATGCCATTTTGCTTAATACACACTTTTAGTGACATTTAACTTTTATACTACTAATTTAGGTTTTAATGGCATTTTACATATGCCACTAATTAGGTTTTAATGGCACCTTGCTTATGTCATATTTCTTTATACACACTTTTACTGACACTAACTTTTATGCTACTAATTTGGTTTTAATTGTTGCAGAAGGTTTCCAGGCACTTTTTCAAATATATTTTGTCTTTCTTTCTTATAAAATTAGACTTTACATTAAAATTGAGGCCGGCTAAACGTACCTACTCTTTTATCATACATCCCCTAAGAAAAATCGCTTTAAAATTTTTCAAATTCAGTCCGTATAAAATAATATTATTTTTTAAAGTTTTCTCCCATATACATAAATAATTAATAAAAATTACAAAATATTATGGTCATAGTTTTTTAATTGTTTAAATCAAATTGATGAAGGTGAAAGTTTTGTTTGACTTTTTACGTAGGTGACAACAACGGGGTATATCCATGATAATAATAAATTATATGGTGAACAATATCTCTAAGGTCATTCACCTTTGAGGAACTTGGATATACACAAAACAATTTTTTTCACAAAATCAAGATAGGAGCGGTTGGGTATGAAAATAGACTATTAACTAATTTTGTGCTAAATTCATAATAAAGAAAAGATTCATATACATAAATCAATTTTTAAAAACCGGTTCAAAGCGGCCGGTTGTACCGGTTGAATTGTCCGGTAGAACTGGTTAAACCGTCCGGTACACCCGGTTGAACCGTCCGATATACCCGGTTAAACCGTTTTTGAGCCAAATCCGATACGATATAAAAACCGGATTTTAAAACATTGACATAAATCACTAATAAAAATGCAATCGGTAAAATTTAATTAAAACATTGACATAAATAACTAATAAAAATGCAATCGGTAAAATTTCATTATATAAGTTTGAGTTTTCTAGCTGGGGCGGGAAACCGAAAGAATAGAAGGGGATTGGGGGGATTTTAAGTCTCATATGTTTCCTTCCAAATTGGAAGGATTCAGAGAGAATGAAACTCGTAACATCACATGTGTATAAGGAATTCCACATTTACCCTCAAGATCGCGCGTATATCGCCAGCGCCCCGCCAATTCTTCAACCCACCATCCCATCATCTCTCCTATAACAGTTCTGCATAGTTGCTTGAACAAACAGGCTAAACTGATGGAAGGCAAAACGACCCTCTTTGACGCCAAATCGAGTTGACTCCGTTCTCTGGCTGCAATCTGATTGAAGAAAGAACCAGGTAAATCAAAATTTTGATTTGCACTTTTTAATTTTGTTTAATCATTACCCTGTTGTTCTAAAATTAGGGTTTTCTGGTTTTGTTTCTAACTATGATGATAACTTCTGCATTATATCTATTCTGTGAATTGGTTTGCAAATCTGAGATGTTGTTAGAAAGCAATTGTTTTTGTTCACCAAGTGTTTGATAAAAGTCCCCAATGAAAGCATTAGTAGTAATAGTAACTAGTAAGCAGCCTAAAAGAAACTTAATCCATGGTGGGGTTTGTGAATAATTTATTTTGTTTTTATTTTAATGTCTCTCTATGTATCAATACATGCTTTTATTGATTTATAATGACAATCATCATTAGGTGGCTTGTTAGTTAATAGTTGTTTTGACTTCATCATTGTTATGAATTTATCTTTCTTCTAATTGATAATTGAGATGCCATTGGAGATTGAACTGAGTTGTATGCTCATGAAGTTGTGTGGATTAATAACCAGTTAAGTATTAAAAGGTTCTATTGTGAGTTATCTTTTAATTGTGTGACTGTTTTTGTGGGTTCTTATAAGTTAGCAGGTACTGAAAACATTTTATATTATATATTAAAAGTAGGGGTGTAAACAAGCCCAGAGGCTCAAGAGCTACTCGTTATCTGCTCGGTTAAAAGCTCGAGCTCGAGCCTGAAATAGAGCTCGTTTAGTGATCGAGCCTGAAATACAAAGCACGTCTAGGCTCGCGAGCCTAAACGAGCCCAAACAAAATTTAAGTTGTTATATTTATAATATAATAATAATGATTATAACATTGGAGAGCCGAGCTCGAGCCGAGCTTTGTGGGTATGCTTGAAGTTATCTGTCATTTGCATGTTACTATGTCTCTAGCTTTGTTATTTGGTTCTGTATCAAATGCTCTACAATCTATGGCAATGTAAGCTGTGGGAGTAACAATGGTTGTGGGATGCTGTCGGCTTTGCCTGAAAATGACACATCTGCCAGCTTAATTCAAAGAATAAAGGAAAGTTATATGAGACAAGCAATGTTAGTGTCCCCTATGTACATGGCCATGTACATAGGGGTTCTGGTTCAAACTCTTAAGGCCATACGCTTTAAGCGCAAGGTGAGGGCTTCATGTACGTGAGGCCCTAAAACTAAAAAATATTATTATTATTATTATTATGGTGTCAACATGTTTTATTCTAATATAACTTTGAGTTTGTCACCAGCCCCACACTTTTTGTGGAGGCCTTTTAACTTATTAAAGGCCAAATTATAACAACAATAAAAAAAATATATCAGAATACAAGGCTGATTTCTTGAAGAAACATGGCAGTAATAGTACCTATTATAAGTATAAATATATAAATTGTTAAAAAGGAAATTTATAAAAGAAAAAAGAGTGATTTTTTACGGTTATGGCCTATGGGTACAAAAGTCTTTCGTCTTCCATCATAAAGTGTGGATCCACACCAGCTAATGATAAAAAAAAGCTGCAAAAGTAATTTATATTTTGTGGATTTTATATACCAAAGAAAAAAATGAAGCAAACATCAATATGAAGGACGTCTTTTGTAACATGCATGCTCATAGTTGTTAATAGCGGCTATAGCGCGCTATATGGCGATGCGACAATGTGTCGCTATATAGGTCATAGCGACGAATAGCGATAATAGCGATAGTAAGTTTTTTTTTGTGTAAATAACAGTTAGATATAGCAGTAAAATAGTTGGATTTATAGGTTTTTGATAAATATACATGTAAAATAGCATATATATACCATAGGATATTTTGATATAATAATATACATATAAAAATTTTCAAAATTCTTTTACTAGTGTATCACTATTTTATAAATAGCGGTCGCTATTCACTATGTAGCCTATAGGTGCCTTGTCGCTATTCGCTATCGACAACTATGTGCGTGCTTCTTATTTTTTTTACTAATTTCCAGTTATAATATGAAACATATGAGATTCTATTTCCAGTTATTTCTTTACATATAGAATCTCATTCATGGCTATAAAATTTATATATTTATTTTATTTTTTAGATTGTTTTTTTAATTTTATAGAACTTTTTTAGAATTTTTAGATTTTTTATTTTATATTTTGAGGTAACCAACTAAGCCTCAAAAGATTCAGGCATTATACACAGGGTCTGGGTCGGAACGGGTCTATGGTCGGTTTAAAAAAAATCTAGCTAGCTAGCTCATACTGGGTTACTAGAGAAATGGAATTAAATTAGTGCTAGTGGCATTTATGTATGTTACAAATGTTTGATTTTGGGTAACTGGAACTTATAGTTAGATAACCTCATGAAAAGTCTTCTTTAAATCAAAAGCATCTCTCACTCTCTCATTTACGAATAAGCAAGTATCATCAAAATCTGAAAAAGATCCAATGAGTATATAAGATCATGTGAACCCAATTTGGTCAAAACCTGTTTTGTGTATATTGAATGATAATTAAAGGATAACTGGAGTTGGCTTTGTGTATATTGAATGATTTGTGGATGGTTACATTTGGGGTATATTGATATTCTGATTTATATGTTGAAAATGATTGCATTAAAGTGCACATAAGTTGGTCGATCATATGCCACAATGAATTTTTGTTGTTTTTTAATGATTTGTTCCAACTTAGGTAGAGTCGATTCAATTCGGATTGTTCTAACCAAACCAGTTCCATACCCTATCCTACCTGGTTCTTATTGGGTAGGATTTTCTAATCCAAAAACTAGTTATGAACCTGACCCAGTTCCTCTTCCTTGTGTATGGTGTATTTTGGTACTCAATACACTACGTATCGCATAACAAATGCAAAACAGTTGTTCATGCATTTTATAACTACTTACAGATCTAAACCAAGTGTCTTTTGTAACTATACAAGCTAAAGCCTATTGTATGTCATTAAGCCAAGTAAAAACGACTGTTAAACTACAACATGTCCTAAAACTAGTTTATTTTATTTCTAAATGATCAATGACTTATAAGTATGACATGTACAGGGACCTTCTAAAACTTAAATCATACGTTCATAATCGAGCTCATCCTGAAGGATCAACTGCTGAAGGCTATTTAGCTGAGGAAAGTATAACATTTTGCTCTAGATATCTATCCAAAGTAGAAACTATTTTTTCTAGAGCAGATAGGAACGATGATGAGGGTCACCAAAATCACATTGAAGAATCCAACAATCTTTGCCCTGGTCGTGCCGTAGGTCGTAAATTGGATTTGGGACAAGAAGGAGATCTTCAAATCCAGACATTGATGAGAAGTCTCTCACTCAAGCACATCGTTATGTATTATTCAATGTTGAGTCGGTTACACCTTTTCGAGAGTAAGATACTTTGTGTTTGTTATTAGATATTCTTGCTCTTCATTCATCTATCACAAAAATATAGTAATATCAATTTTCTTTTAAGGGAACACAAACGGATAGTCAAGGGACAATACGGTTCTCGTCGGATACCAGATTATGAAATGAACAAGATTCATGGCCAACAGTTTGCTGATTGGTTCAAGAAAAGGGTAATTCAATACATTATAATTTATTATTTGGGATCTTAGTAAAATGACTATTAACAACTGTGTTGTAGGTTGCACGTATGGAAGAGCAAGGTGATGAAGTAACTGAAGATCTAAAATGGCTTGCTCGTGGTCCGGTTAGAAGTGTGAAACGATACTCTGGATACCTTGTTAAGGGTTATCGTTTTCATACAAAAAGTCGAGAGAAATCACTAAAAACCCAAAACAGTGGTGTTGTTGTTACTGTAGAAGGTGAAAATTACGCTAGTAGTCGAGATGGAAGGCCTGTTCAAAGCGTGGTTAACTACTATGGTAAATTGAATGACATTATTGAGTTAAACTACTCAGGTCAAATACGAGTAGTTTTATTCAAATGTGAATGGGTTGATATCAATAGGGTCTACAAGATAGATAATGGTGTAACATTGGTAAATTTCTCATACAAGGCACATACAGGGGCTAGTTTAACTGATGATCCATTTGTATTGGCAGCCCAAGTTGATAAGGTGTTCTATGTCACAGATCCCAAGCATAGGGAGGTTGTTAGATTTGTAAAAGTAAGAGATGTGTTTGACATTGTAATTTTTGATGATTGCACTTTTAATGTGCCTAATTTGCATAGGATTGGGGATGATGGTGAAGATGGCATAGACATTACACCTAATATGGAACATGAAGTAGATGTTGAAGAAAACGATGATGAGACTTTTTTTTAATTAGTTATAAGTATTATGTTGGAAACCTTTGATGTAACTTCATTTTCAGAATTTAGTATTGCATGTTAACTTTAGGATGTTAACTTTTGAGGTTGACTTTCTGATTTAGATCACTTACAATGCCTGATTTTCTGTTTGAATATGATACTACTAGATATGGTACACTTGACCATAGTTAGATCAGTTGACTTTCTAACCTATCATATACTGACCATAATTATACTCTGACTTGGTTTTTTAATTCTTAATGCTATTGGTTTTGTTAGGTTAGTGAACTTATGTTGCAGTTAAGGGAGAAAAGGAGGTACTTGTGCATGCTGAGATGATGAAACCCACAAAAATTCTTGTGGATATATTGGAGTCAGTGGCTGGAGTTGTGTTAGTGGATGGTGAGTTCCTCTGCCCCTATGAGTTTCTTTGAATTGGATTTACGTGTTTAATAGGAAACTTAGAGGGTGAGTCAAGGTTTTGATTAATGGGTTTGATATGAAACTTAGAGGGTGAGTCAAGGTTATGATTAGCGGGTTTGATATGATCTATTCAGGTATTCAGATGCATGCATAGCCTGCCTGAACCATTAGTGGTGCTTGATGTCATTTTGGCTCAACCGCAACCTATTTCAGCACTATATGAGGCGTCCAAAAAAGATGAGAAGCAGGTTGATATACGTTACTGGTGAGACGGTAAATCTCTCTCTTATCATTCCTCTAATGGCCGGCAAAATAGTGAATCGGGTCGGATTACGTGTCAGATCATGATCATGATCTGTTAATGTTTGAATGTAAACGGGTTCAAGTCAGAATGGGTCAATTTAAAAAAGGCATCATTTTGCCATGTGGTCAAATTGGATCCCAGACTTTCACATTCAGTGAGCTTGCAGCTATAACTCGTATTTTTACCCTGGTTGTTTTTTAGGGGAAGGTGGGTTTGGATCAGTGTATAGAGGGCAAATTCAGGAAGTGGTCAGCATATTTTTAGCCCTGAAGGCAGGTTACAATTTCTTTAAAAGTGCAAGTTACACAACTGAAATCATTTCTACGGCTGGGTTTTAAAAAGTGCGCCTTGGCGCCTTAGGTAGCCCGAGGCTCGCTTTTTACAAAAAGCCCGAAAAGCGCATTTTTAGAAGTTTTTCAGGCATGAGTCGCGCGCCTCATGTACATAGGATTTTTTATGTTGTTTTTATGCTGTTTTTAAGCATCAGACTGTGGTACAAAAGGCTTTTTGGCTTGTACTTATGGGTAAAATCATATATAAACCTTATGTATAGCATGTCCTTATTTTGGATAAGAGATGCTAAAAACCTATAGGGTATATATAAAAAATTATGTAATCACGTTGCGCCTTAGGTACGAAAAGCCCGCCGCTTTTGTGCTTCGCGCCTCGGTTTTAGACCTCGTCGCTTTTGTGCGCCTCTCGCTTTTTAAAACCAAGTTCGACGGCTTCTTTTGCTAACGAAAAGGACAGTCTGCGTAGGAAATCTTTAAATTTGAAACTGAAATAGACAGGTTTGGTTTAGACTTTAGAGAATCCTATAGCTATATCTTCTTCTAATTTCCCTCTAAACTTTGTGATGTATTTTCACAGGTTCTTGCACTACATCTTCTGTTTAACCAGTTACCCATTTGACCCTTGATTGTATTAGGTCAAAATTTCCACCTCTAAATTATATTCAAATTCAAGACCAACTAAAAATCAATAGACATGCTTAATAATTTCAAGATGTCAATATAGTTTGTTGATGATGCATGCAGGACTTGCAGGAAAAAAGGTGAATGTGGCACAGAGTCACCCTTTGGTGGCTCACTTACATCTGAAACAAGCATTTACATTGTGGACACATTAAGTTGCAAAGTCATGCTTTCACTATTTTTTTTCTCTTAGTTTGGCGATCTATACTGAAATAATATATGTTTTTAAATGATTATGTAGGTGACCTGATGCATATTAATAAATGAACACCTATAGCTGTAACTGAAGGTTCCTTTTCACCTGTTTTACAGGCCAAAATATCATGGCTGGAGAGGCTGAAAGAAGTAGAGTAACAATTATAGAGCTGCTACAACAAAGCCCAGAACAACATGCTGCAAGTGTACTGTTTTCTTCAACTATAACCAACAAAAGGACGGTCATATAAGATATCGGATTACTCCGTATCTGCCAATACTGCATCATGCGGGCAGACCTGCTAGTTCATACTTATTCTCATGTGTAAAAGTTGGCTATTCATATCATCACATATGATGAAAAAATATGTTTTCCTGTAAAGTGGCGAAGCTTGAGATTTCCGACCGGGGGTTGAAAACGTATATACCTAAAAAATAATAAACCGTGGGTCGAAAACGTATATACCTAAAATATTCTATACAACAACTACATCCGAACACTAACACTACTGAGCGAAAAGTTCGGAGGGTCGGGCGCCCCCTTGGCCCCTTCTATCCTGCGCCACTATTCCTGTGTGTTCTTTTTCATACATAAACATGCAAAGTAACATAAAAAGCAAAGCTGCCATATTAATATTCACATACCATACGATAAAAAAATTAAAGAAAAAGCATGCTTTAACTCTAAAAAACAGATTGGGAAAAAGGAGGGCGCTGAATCGAACCCCGTCACAAGGCTCAAAACACATGGGAGCAAAGTAGAACAACTGGACCACGCTACTTGTTTGATATAAAAATCTATGTATAATACTTAATAGTTAGTTATTAATATAACCAAGTGTTTTAATTTTATTGTTATGAAAAACTACTTTTCAAAATAGTTACATTATTTTTATATTATTATAACTAACTAGTGGAACTCCGCGCTTCGCTGTGGGCTTTCAGTCAATATCGGTTTGGTTCGTTACTGTACAAATACCGGTACCAATGTTGTTTGGCCGGTATTAGTTCGACTCGTTACGGTACCGTTACCGTAACAATGTTGTTTGGGATATTAAGAAAGTCATTAAAAATGAATATGGTACGGGTACCAATGTTATTTGGTTGACATTGGTTTAGTTTTCAAGGAAAGAACAAAAAATAACTATATTTTGATACGTTCAAATAATTTTTTCATCAATTCCTCAAAAAAAATAAGCATGTCGTAACGAATATTCGATATTTATAAAACATTATATTATTTTGATAAAATAACGAAGAAGGTAAGTGCGTCACTTTAAAAACTAAATCGCGACAAAACGTTGATGACATGTACGCGTGGGCTTTGATCACTTGTAAATTACTATTCACAACTCGGTTTTAAGTAAAGTTTATTTATATACGTAGATAAACATAAGCATATCATACTGACGTATTTAGAATTTTATAAGACTCTGTTGCGGAATAACTAAACCATTGCCATGTCATCGCCACATAAGAATTTGAGCAAAAGCTAAATATCCAACAACTGAATTTGAATTCGGTTAAAGCCGAATAACCGAATTTAACCTGATTAAGAATTTAACCAGATTAAGCGAATTCAACCAAATTATTTTTCCCCTTGTTTCGTGGAACGTGTACTTGTTCCTAAAACATATACAACCTGAAGTAGTCTAAAACAAAAGGACCAAATTTAAACGAGTCTAAAATAGAAGTAAAAGTTCAAATAGTCGAATAGTCTAGGGTTTTGAGTTAATTAAGTGATACATGAGAAGCTAGGGGACGATTAGGGCTATAAGTTTTGGATTTGATAATTCATTTGGGCTATAAGTTTTGGACTTGATAATTGTGTATTTGGGCTAATGGATTCAGGTCCTGGGTTGGGCTATTAAATTAAATACTTATATGTATATATATTTTATAAAATTAAAAGATTAAAACGGTTAATTCGGTTAAATCGAATTGTCCGAATTTAAATACAAATCAAATCAAACACCGAACAAAATAATCGAATCTGAATTCGGATACGGTTACGAACTAAACCAAATAACCGAATTTTTGTTTGGTTCATTTTTTTGGTTTGATTCAGTTATAACCAAATAATGAACACCCCTACAACATACACTCTAAGTTATAATGGTCAAGAGTTTTTTTAGTGATCCATAGTCCATACTTGGTAGGCATAATGTATCTTAATTATCATGATATATTGGGATGATGGGAATTGTAATGGGTCCATTATAAGTCAATATCAATCCCTAACGAATGTCCCAATGGGCCCTATACACATGTATATGACTATAAGTCACTGTGTTTGATAAAATGTACCACTATTGACTTTCATTTTAACCAACATTGATTGTAGTTGACCACATTTACCTTAATTGGTAACCATTGACTCTAATCCCACACCAATGACCCTAATCGACTACCACTAGCTATAATTTACCATAATGGGCCATCCATTACCTTGAATCATCTTTAATGGCGATAATTGAACATCAGCCACTCAAATTCACCTACCATTGGCCTTAAATTATCATCAAAGTTTTTCGTCATTCATCCTAAACGTCAACCACAATAATTTGACTATACACTTTAATAAATGCCATAATTGACAAACAATGACCTTCACTAAATGTGTTTTACATCGAGTAAAAAAAGTAATGTGGGTTCAAGTTATACCTACAACGTTACTGATGTTGTCCATTATTTATTTGTCTGCTCGTGAAGGCAACGGGCTCGACACAACCTACAATAGAACATCGATACCGTTTTTTATAATACCAATATGGAAATCGGGTTATTTGCTCATTATCGATTCGTTTGCCACGGTACCAGAGCAGTAACGGTTTTTGCTACGAACTAGGTTAAAAGAATAACTGATTTTAAATACAACCCCGCTTTAGAAAAAAATAATTTGGAATGTAAAAAAACTAATGATAGCTAGGTATTTCGTTTTTTAAGAAAGTTAACAAACAAAAGTTATTTTAGAAAAAAAAACAAAATTAACAAAAAATTAAATAGGTTAAAAGTTATAAATTATATATAGTAGCTAGAAGGATGGAAATTATAATAGTATTATTACTTATAAGACTCATCGTTGTTTCTAAACTAAGTGGGTGTTTGAGATTTCTTATTTTACCAACTTATTGTTGGTAAAAAAGACTTTTTGAGTGTTTGGGATTTCTTGTGATGTGAGGGAAGAAGTTAATAAGTCAGGAAACCTGACTTATTGACTTCTCAAATAAGTTGAAAGTCCTTCGGAAAGCCAAACATGCCCTAAATGTATAGTAAATAGTAATATAACTATATATTTTTTTAGTAATAGTCAAGAATACCAAATAAAAAAAATAATGAATACCAATAAAGATTAGATATACTTGAATTTTGGAATAAGATTAATATAGGTATATAGAGCAGGAGTAAAAAAGTTTATTTAAATTTCTAAAATTTATCTATCTAAATGAGCGACAGGTTATTAAATTTAAAGCCAATTAGGCGGTAATTACAATTGAAACTTTTTATTTTCCCTCTTTCTCATTATCAAACTGCTATCAAACCGCATTTCCCAATCTAATTCTGGTGATCAAAGGGAAAATCGAACTTGACGACTTGTTCAATCCCTAGAAGGAGTCAACTGCTGGTGATCAAAGGGTTACCATTGGTTCAATCGCAACCTCAACCACCTTCATACATTTGCTTTTGGTTTACATCAGTTTCTTATCTTCATGAATATTCAATTGTTGTAATGGAATTAATTAGTCATTAATTTAAAGTTGCACTTCTAAGCAGGTGTAATATTCAGACAATAAAATATTTTTAGTATATGACAATCATATTATCAAACTCCAAAATGCTAAAACTAACCATCAGAAGCAGCCTATATATTTGTTGTTTTTCATTCTTTTAGTAATCCTTGATGCATGCTGGCAAAGAACTTTAATTATTCACATATCATCTTGGCTTAATTGCTTATTTAAGATCACCAAAAAAGACCTAATTTTGGCTTCTCTGATTGCTTATACAGAAAGGACCACATAAAAAAGGTAATCTTGTTTTCGGGTTTAATTTTAATGGTTGAGACCTACTCTTAAAGCATCTGGGACCTAGTGTTTTTTCTCACTAACTCAGTTTTAAAATTTTAGTTCTAATAGGTAATAACTGAAAGGAATTTAAATTTGCTCGTCTGCTCAAAATGTGTTTCTTGTTGTATCGTCATATGCAACAAGAAATTTTAAGGTATTAAACATTGTGATAATGAAATTACATATGCAAGACTTAAAACATTTCATGTTTTAATGGCTACAAACGCAACAGTTATACGGCCATAAACGCAGCCGTTTAACGGCTGCCAACAGGCCGTAAACGCAACGGTTTAGCAAATGGGTCGTAAACGCAGCGGATAACCGCTGCGTTTATGGCTCGTTCGCAGCTGTTAAACGGCTGCGTGTAAGGCCGTACAACGGCTGTGAACGGGCCGTAAACCGCTGCGTTTACGGCCCGTTCGGAGCCGTTAAATGGCCTTAAACGCAGCTGTTTAACGGCTGCTATCGGGCCGTAAACACAGCGGTTTAACGGCTGCAAACGCAGCGGTTATCCGTTGCGTTTACAGCCCATTCGCAGCCGTTAAACCGCTGCGTTTAAGGCTGTATAACGGCTCCGTAAATGCAGTTGTTTAGAAGTTGTGTTTACGGCCATATAACGGCTGCAAACAGGCTGTAAACGCAGCGGTTTAAAAGCTACAAATGCAGCTGTTAACCGTTGCGTTCATGGCCCGTTCGGTGCCGTTATACGGCTTTAAACGCAGCCGTTTAACGGCTGCGAATGGGCCGTAAACACAGCGGATAACCGCTGCGTTTGTAGCTGTTAAACCGCTGTGTTTGTAGCTGTTAAACCGCTGCGTTATACGACCTTAAATGTAGCCATTTAACGCCTGCGGACGGGCCGTAAACGCAGCGGATAATCGCTGCGTTTGCAGCCGTTAAACCGCTTCATTTACAGCCCGTTCTCAGCCGTTAAACGGCTGTGTTTACGGCCGTATAACGGCTGTGAACGGTGTTTGCAGCCTTTAAACCGTTGCGTTTAAGGCCGTATAACGGCCAGATTCTGGATTCCCCTGGCAGTTCCACCAGACGGCACAATGTTGCTACTGATGCGTTCTTCCTCGATTCCAACCCAAACGGTAACGGGAAACTTTCTTTAAGTGGTTGTCGCCACACCACCAGTCTATCCAGAATCGTTGCCAACGTCTACTTTACTCAGTTTATCCACGTATATATTTGACACAGCCAACTCAGTTTCAATTTTTTTCCTTCTGCTGTTAAAAAATAACCTTTTCCAACCTGGTATAATCATTATAAATAATGTCTAAACCTTGATGTAATTTCTTTTGCATAATTTTAGTATTATGTGGATAATATTGATGTTTTTATTACTATATATGTGTATGTGTTATATTTAGGATACTTGTATTTCTATTTCTTTTTTTTTTTGTTTCTTGCATGTTATTTTAATATTATATAGTAAATATTGATATTGTAATGTATGTTTTTGAATAGAGAGTATGGGTTGGCGCAAACAACTACATATCACTTCTACAGACATTACTAAAATGCAAAATTATCAATCAGGTTCTCATGATGCACATGGTACCAATGCAAATTATCTGAAATCTTTGATTTATTGTTTGTTTTCTTTTTCTCGTTGGTTACTTTTTGACTTTGATAGGAAAAGGTAATGAGTATTTGGAAGCTAGGCTGGTGAGGATTCAGGAAAACCAAAAAAAACTACGAGAATTTGGAGTTAAAAACATTGTGGACTCTATGGAAAGTCTGGTAGACAGTAACAAAATGAAGAAAAAAACAGTGAAGAAGAACACTCATGCGGGGGATGTAGACTATATTCCAGATCCAAGTGATGATTGTGAGGAAGATAACCAACAAGTTGGTAGAACTGTTATAGTACCAAAAAGGTAATTTAATTATTCAAACTTCGTTTATTTTATTTTATATAGACATGTTTTCTAATGAAAATAAATCTGTTTTAGCGACGCCATTTACAATATATTCCACCAATGTCCATGAATAGAGCTGCTAATCTCACGAAACTACGCCGGGTGCTTGCTCCAAATGTCTCTCAAAAGGTTCCATCTACTTCAAATGCAACAAAACCGAATAAAGGAGGAGTAAATAGAAGGATGATTCTTGTTGATGAGGATGATGATGAGGACGGGGAAATATTTCAAGGTATTATTTTGTTAATCTTAAAGTTTATTCAATCAAAAGTACCTTTTATATATTGATTTACTCTTCTATGCTTTAAGAAGGTAACAAAGTGGATATGGAAGTAGATGATGTGTATAAAGACATAGACGATACAATAGATCAGATACAAATGGTAGATCACAACTATTCTGAAGATGAAGACAATGATCAAGAACAATTGCATGGCCCTAAAAAAGATAAAGCAACAGGTTCTGATTCAAAATACTAACAAAATTATGTTTACTTTCAATAGTATTATGCTATTAATGTTTTTTTCTGTTGTTAATATTACTTACTGCTGTTAATGATTTCGAATTTCCAAATATTGATGTTGTCTTTTTGAATCTGATTCTGCTGTTAATATAACTTGCTGCTCTTCTTGTTTTAATCTGATTCTGAATGCTTTTTTTGATCGTTCATGAATACATATTGTTGTTGTTAATAATACTTGCTGGTAGAAATAATACTTGCTGTAATTATACTTCCTGTTAATAACACTTCATGTTGTTGTTAGTAATATTAACTGTTAATTATACTAATGAAATTTGATGAGAAAAGTCTTTTTTTGATGTTAAGTATTTATTTAATGGTACCGACTCGACCTTACACCTCGCTTCGCCTCGATACTTACGTCTCGTTAGGTGAAGGGAAAATGCCTCGAAACTCGTTTCCGTTTTTTAAACCTTGCTTTAACTACAACTCCTCTTTATTTATATATAACTAAACTACCATTATTATTGTGACTTCGTGAAGATGATAGATAATGCATATAATGTTTTTTTATTTGTCTTATTTTATCGGAACTTGTTAGGTGCTCCCAAAAAGGTTAGAGGTCATACCCAAAAGGCCGAAATATGGAAAATGAATACTACCGAAAGAATAGCCATCACATTTAACGACTTTGGACAACCAGTGGGGGAAGAAGGTAAAGCACTTGTTCAGTATCTTGGGACACTTGTGAGGATGGCTGATCATGTATCAATTGAGCATTCAGATTGGAGAAAAGTTCCCATGAAAAATAAAGAGGAGATGTATTCACTTGTTAAGGTATGTCTTTTATCAAACATGATATGCATCCATTCATTAAGGTAAAAGGTACGCTAATATATATGTAATTTTTTGTAGTCCAAATTTGCTATTCATCCAGACGAAACAAGTCAGATTAAAGAATGGATATTCCAAAACATGGGGAAAAAATGGAGAACGTGGAAAGGTTTATTAAAGTCACGTGGATATGATCCAAGCCTTACTATTAACGAAATTGTGACGCAACAAACTAATAATGATGATAGAGTGCATCCAACTCAATTTAAAGAACTTGTTACTCGTTGGTTCACTCCGAAATTTCAGGTAACAATGATATGTAAATTTGATTTCTTATGCAATATATATAATTTTGAAACTAGATGAAGGAAACCCTATCTTGAGTTAAATTACCATTTACTATAGAATACATGCGCTGCAAAAAGATTGAGCTGCTCAAAGATGAAGGAGCCTCATGTAACCGGGACAAAGTCTTTTGCTACACTTGCTCATGAAGTGGTATTATTTTAGTTATTTTGACATTTATTGTAAAATTTAGTTTTCATTTCTTTTACTAACCATTAAGCATAAATTATAGGCAATGAAGAATGATGGTATATACCCAACCCGAGGAGAAATGTATATAACAACCCGCACTCGTAAAGATGGAAGTTTTGTTGATGATAAAGCAGCTTGTTGTGGTAATGTATTTTGTGCATTAAAATATCTTTACATATCATGTGCGTGTTCACTATTTTATAAGCTTTCCTATACTATTATGTATTTAGGCTTCTTTAAAATCTATTGCAAGTGACTCTTCAAGAAAATCGATAGATTCACATGATTTTACAAATGATGAATACTCAAAAGTTAAAGGCCCAGAGAAAAGAGGGTATGTTCGATTAGTTGGAAGAATGCCAGCCACAAAAAGTAACGGCGATTCTTCGACTAATTCACATACTATTCATCAACTACAGAGTGTTGTGAACGTTATGATGAACATTATCCAAGAACGTATCCCTGATGCAAACTTACATACAGTTCTAAGCAATATGAACATACAGGTACTTACATACATGTACTACTATGTGGTGTTTTACATATATATATATATATATATATATATATATATATATATATATATATATCTTTGTTTAGTATTTATTCTCATTTAAACTTTTTAGGTCCCTCGCATTGGTTCTTCGGCTCCTAGCAACTCTTTACCTAGTAACGAATTATCGTCTTCAAGAAGTGATGATATTGATGACATAGCTGAAAACATGTGAAGCGCCTTGGGATAGAGATAACAAGATTACTGAATTGCTTGGAACTAAGTTTTTTTATAGTATGATTCGTATCGCAAGAATGTTGACTTCTTTTTAGACATTTATTTGTTTGCTTACATTTAGAGTTTGTTTTGGATCGAACTTTTAGTTGAAGTTATGATATTATTATTTTTCTACATGTTTTCATTTTTATTTCTATATTGTATTGTAAATAAATAATAGCTAAATTAATGAAATTAATATGATAAATGTTTGTAGTGGCATTTATTTTTGTGGCAAAATTATGTGCTACTAAAAATAGTATAGATATATTACTAGGAATAGTTTTCATTGGCATAAATATTGTGCCACAAAAAGTTTTTTTTTTATATGTGGCTAAAAGAAAAGTGCCACTAATAACTAAAAAAGTTATAGAGGCACAATAAAAAGCGCCACTAAAGCCTTTTAGTGGCACAACTTCTAGTGACACTTTTTTTGTGTGCCACTTGGCACTTTTATGGATTTTTATGGCACTTTTTCTATGTCACTAAATGACATTTTTTTGTAGTGTAAGTACAAGGACAATGGCTTACCATCCTCTGGTTACATCAGGGTTTGTGCTGAGGATAGATAATCCTTGAGAGCCTTAAGTGCAACTTCATACTTCTCAGTCCACTCAAATTTCTTATTCTTCCTTAGGATATCATAAAAATCCTTACATTTCTCTGAGGAATTTGAAATGAATTTGTTTAGGGCCGCGATCCTTCCAGTTAGTCTCTAGACATCCTTGGCATTGGCAGGGATTTGATATTCACGATCGCCTTAATCTACTCATGGCTTGCTTCGATCCCCCTCTTGGTCACCATATATCCTAGGAATTTCCCAGTTTTAACACCATAATGACATTTTGAAGGATTTAGCTTCATGTTGTATTGGTCAAGGATATTGAATGCCACTTTAAAATCCTTGAAATGATCCTCTGCTCTCTTGGACTTGACCACCATATCGTCTATATACACTTCCATAGTGTCTCCAATCTATTCTTTAAACATTATGTTGACTAGTCTTTGGTAGGTGGTACCTGCATTTCTTAGTCCAAAAGGCATTGCAATATAACAATATATGGAAGTAGGAGTCATGAATGTTGTATCCTCTTCGTCAGATGGTTCCATATGAATTTATTGGAATCCAGAGGAAGCGTCCATAAAGGTTAGCAATTCATGTCCTGCTGTTACATCCACCATGGAGTCAATGTGTGGTAATGCGAAAGGATCCATGGGACATGCCTTATTTAAATCTGTGAAGTCAACACACACCCTCCACTTTCCATTTTTCTTTTGAACCACCACTACATTGGTTAACCATCTTGGGTACTTAACTTCTCTAATCATACCTGCCTACAAGAGTTTATATACCTCCTCTTGGATGATAAGGTTCCTCTCAGGTGCAAATTTTCGTCTTTTTTGATGGATTGACCTGAAAGATTTATCATTTCTAAGTTATGTGTTATAATATCTTTAGATATACCTGTCATATCCTTGTGTTTCCAAGCAAAGGAAGATTTTCTTCTTTTAATGAAGGATACTAGATCCTACTCTATACTGTCAAGGATCCTGGATCCTACGTAGACTCTGATTTCAGGATCTTGGAGATCCCACATTACATCCTTGATGTCTTGTTCTGCTGCCTCCACGACATCCTTTGGAGGATACTTTAATTGCTATGTTACATTTGGTTGTGATGCCGGTTTCATAGAAGAGGTGTTGTAATTCTTTGCCTTTGTTGATCACTACTATCTTCACTACCTCCAAGGTCTCGGTCGCTTGACACATTGCTGATAAGTAGATGGAACAACTTTCATATCGTGTATCCAAGGTCTACCAAGAATCACATTGCAACAGGACAAACAGTCAATGACACAGATTTTTGTAAAGAGTTTACCTGCTCAATGTAGACTGAGAGTTTGATGTCCCTAGTGTGTTCTTTGTCTCGCCGTTGAAGCCTACAAGGACAGACAATCTCGGAACTATCTCTGTCTCTGGGATGCTCATTCTTTTAAGGACATTTAGTTGAATAATGTTCACGGAGCTCCCTCCATCGATAAGGATCCTGTGAACAAAATGGTTACATATAAATAAAGTATTAACTAAGCCATCGTGATGAGGATCTTGTATATCAACACAGTTATCTTCATCAAAGAATATGATTTTCTGTTGTGTCAGGGTGGAGGTTCGGATAGGCATGTCTCCCTTTCTAGCTTGGTTTCCTTAGCGTTCCTTTTCGCTGCAAAGAATGAGGTTTCACATTTATCCGAGCTTCCAGAAATGAAGTTAATGATTTGAGCGTCTACAGGTGGTGTAGGAGCTCTTTCGGGTACTTTTTCAGGATCATGGATCATTGATTTCTTTCTTCCGAGTGCAATGCACTCATTAGTAAGGTGGCTGAAGTCTTTGTGGTATGTACACCACATTGATTTATCCTTCTTGGATGTAGACTTATCATTCTTCTTGGGCGATCTAGCCTTTTCACCTAGATTCTACAAAGCAAGGATTAATTCAGTATTGTCAGCAGAAAAACAATATTTAGATATATGAGGATATTCTTCCTCATCTTCTTCTTGTTCAACTGAATGAAGATTTTGATTGTCTTGCTTGGCGTATTGCTTGGATCGATTGTTCTTGTAGAAGGATCATTGCTACTCCTATTTTGATGATCTTGATAACCTGTCTTGGATCCTTTTGTCATCCTCTAGTCGGATGAACCTCAGGGACCTGTTCCTTACTTCATCTAAGTTCTTGCAGGGTGTCATAACAAGATCATTATAGAAAGGAGAATCTTTTAGTAGTTTTAACGCCTCGTCTTTTCGCAACTTTCCGTTTTTCGAAAGATTGTATCGTGTTATATTTTCGGAAACTCATTTCCTTTGTAATCGTATTTCGTTTCAAACCATTGTAAATATGAGACTTTGATCATAATGAAATGAATCTTTTATATGAAATACACATCGTTTATGCACTGTTTATTGCTGTACAATATACTAATAGACAACCACTGTTGACAACCACTGTTGGTCTTCCGCAGAGGTTTGCCTTGGTAGACCTTGTACACTTAAACTTCAGCAGAGTTTAGACTCGTTTAGTCCTTACAATACTTCTTTTATTATTACAACACAAAACTTATGTTTACATATGTTTCCATGTTCCCTTTGCATATTAAATCTCTTTAACATATTGGTCATTTATTAAATATACACCTTACGATGTTCAAAAATAAAAGTATATATACGGGTTGGACAGATTCCTATCGCAACTTTGGGCCAGGTTAGTTATCTTGTTTCAAGGTTAATGACCCACTAATCTTATTCAGGCCCAACCCATCGAAACCCTAATCCATTCCCTATATAGTGAGCACTTCTCCATCCTTTATCCCACTTTTGCAACCCTGTAACACTCTCAAAACCTACTCAAAGCCAGTTGAATATTTCAGCAGCATCTCAAAAAAACTTCTAGCAATTAAAAGTGCTCCTACTATTTCTTCCTTGTTTCTTCTTCTAAAACATTTGGATAACCTTTAAGAAGGTTTTCACAATTTGCTTGGGCAAACTAAGGTGAAACATCACCATTTTTGAGGTCCAATGTGCCATAAACTTTCTGCTTGATTTTATCTTTTTATAATTTCATGTTTTCTTCACGATTTCTTCCTCTACAATGGTTGTAATGCCTCTAGGGATGTTACCATAGGTTTTCCATGAAAAAACAAGGTGGAACAATACTATTGTTAAGGCTAAACTTTTTGTTTTGGAAAATGAACTTATAAACTTTATTTAAACATTCTTTCTCTAGATAAACTTGCGCTACTTGTGCCTGTAATCAAGCCCATGGTTAGTGAGCTAGCTAGAGTTGTTTCATACAAACTAGGAGGTGTAAAACACCTCTAAACTTTTTGTTTTGAAAAGGCTTTTAACCCACAGGTGTTGGAACCATCCAAGCTTGACAAAGATTGTGTTTTGGTAAAGGTGTGATTACTTGGAAGCCTTGGCTATCCTACTTTCAATCCACCACCTCACTTGATGATTTCTATGTGTAACCACTAAATTATGTTCAACCTTCAATTGAGTAACAAGGCTACGACACGTCCCCAAACGTTACCATGTTTGGGATGCACGCACCTAGCTTGCTTACTTGGTCGATACATAGTTTAGTGAAGTATTTCTTTTATTTCATTCATGACTATCCGAATTGTCCTTGTAAGAATTTGTTTATTGGTGAATCTTACAAAAGAGGTTAAAGGACGATTATCCTCCTACCTCCATGCATCACATCTATGAAATCTATGACTTATGTGATGACTATCCTCCTACCTCCATGCGCTCCCGTTCTGTTTGTTAAGAAGAAAGATGGATCCTGTTGGATGTGCATTGACTATCGTGAGCTCAATAAGCTTACAGTCAAGAACCGATATCCACTTCATCGGATTGACGATCTCTTCGATCAACTACAAGGCGCAAAGTGTTTTTCCAATATTGATCTTCATTCTGGTTATCATCAACCTCGAGTTCTCGTGGAAGATATACCCAAAACCGCTTTTCGCGCACGTTATGGACACTACAAGTTCGTAGTTATGCCTTTTTGTTTGACCAATGCACCTGCGGTGTTCATGGACTTAATGAATCGTGTGTGTAAGCCTTTTCTCGATCGTTTTGTCATCGTCTTCATCGACGATATCCTCATCTATTCTAAGACGCGTGAAGAGCACGAGCGACACTTACTTCTTATCCTCCAGCTTTTGCGTACTGAACGTCTCTATGCAAAATTCTCCAAGTGTGAATTTTGGCTAAAAGAGGTTCAATTCCTTGGTCATGTTGTCAACGAACTCAGTATTCACGTTGACCCTACAATAAGCAAAGCTATTAAGAATTGGATTGCTCCTAAGTCTCCATTTGAAATCCGTTCGTTCCTCGGTTTAGATGGTTACTATCGTCGCTTCATTTTGAATTTTTCCAAGATCGCGGTCCCTCTCACCTCCTTGAACCAAAAAGATAAGCCTTACGTTTGGGGTCCTGAACAAGAGGAATCCTTCCAAACCCTCAAGGACATGCTCTGTAGTACTCCTATCCTCATACTTCCCGATGGAAACAACGACTTCGCCGTGTATTGCGACGCCTCAAATTAAGGTCTTGGTTGCGTTCTTATGCAATGGGACAAGGTTATCGCTTACGCATCAAGACAACTCAAAATCCATGAGAAGAACTATACTACGCATGAACTTGAACTTGGAGCAGTTGTTTTTGCATTGAAGATTTGGCGACACTACCTTTATGGTACTAAGTATACGGTCTTCACCGACCATAAGAGCCTTCAACACATCTTCAATCAAAAGGAACTCAACATGCGTCAACGTCGTTGGGTAGAAATGTTAAACGACTATGACTATGATATTTGCTACCATCTTGACAAGGCGAATGTTGTTGCCGATGCACTCAGTCGGAAAACTCATGTTAAGAGTACCCGTTGCTACCAAACTTTGGGAAAACTTCATGAGCTGATTCGCGAGGCACAACACTCAACCATTAATGAGGGTAACCTCGATAATGAGTTAAAGTGTGGTGCTGAAAACCCACTCGAGTCTAAGTCTGATGGCATTCTTTACTACCTCAATCGTATCTGGATTCCTGATCCTAGCAACCTTCGAAACACTCTGATGAATGAAGCCCATAAGTCCCAATATTCTGTTCATCCTACCGCTGACAAGATGTACCACGACCTTTGTACACGTTATTGGTGGTCTGGCATGAAGAGAGATATCGCTCTTTACGTCTCGAAATGTCTTACGTGCTCTAAAGTTAAATCTGAACATCAACGTTCCTCTTGCCTACTCGAACAATCGGAGATTCCTGTCTGGAAGTGGGAAAGCATTGCTATGGACTTTATTACCAAACTTCCTCGCACTCCTTCTAGTCACGATAGTATATGGGTTATTATTTACCATTTGACCAAATCCGCTCACTTCCTTCCCATTCGTGAAGATTACAAAGTCGAGAAATTGGCTCGTATCTACACGAAGGAGATCATTTGTCGTTATGGTATCTTCAATGACATCATTTCTGATCGCGACGCTCGTTTTACCTCTCGCCTTTGGCACACCTTTCAAACCGCTTTTGGTACTTGCCTCAATATCAGTATCGCTTTTCACCCTCAGTCCGACGGTCAAACCGAGCGTACTATCCAAACTCTATAGAATATGCTTCGTTCATGCGTAATGTGTAATCGATTTTGGTGGCAACTGGGATTCACACTTACCTTTGATAGAATTCTCGTACAACAACAGTTATCACGCTAGTATTCATATGACACCATTTGATACATTGTATGGTCGTAAGTGTCGTTCGCCTATTTGTTGGCACGAGACCTGAGAAGCTCAACTCACCGGTCCTGAACTTATACAAGAGATGACGGACAAGATTTTACAAATTCATGATAACCTCCTCAAAGCCAGAAGCTAACAAAGGGTTATGCTGACAAAAGACGCAAACCTCTGGAATCCAACGTAGGTGATCATGTACTTCTCAAGGTATCCCCTTGGAAGGGTGTAGTTCGTTTTGATAAGAAGGGAAAACTCGCTCCTCCCTATGTAGGTCCTTTCAAGATTTTCGAAAGGATTGACAAAGTAGCGTATTGACTGGACCTGCCTCAAGAACTCAACAATGTCCATTCTACATTTCACGTCTCGAACTTGAAGAAATGTCTAGTTGAAGAAAGAACTCCAAGTCCTACTCGAAGACCTTGAAATCAACGTGACTCTACACTTCGTGGAGAAACCTATTGAGGCACCAAGCAATTAAGAAGTTACTAAATGGATGAATGTTTAAATTATCTTTAATTTATGATATTAAAGATAAACATGTTGTGAGTTATGACGCGTTATTTTTATTTTTCTAACTTCTTATTGTGTAGCGGTGCTATAAATAATATTAATCATATAATTCATATAAAATTCATATAAGTTGTAGATATTGAGACAGGTATAGATTCTTTTAAATAAATAATAATGGCATTGTACACATAATTATATAAATAAAAAACTTGAAAAAGATTACTAATTCTGTATGTAATTATGTATGGGAAGAGTAATTTTTGTTAGCGATAAAAGCTTCTTTATTTTAGTATTTTAATCTTATAATATATTATTTGTTAATAAATAATGAATACTTTAACGTCTTATTAACTAAACAGTGTAGTGGTGTATGCAAAGCAAAATGAATTGAAAAAAGAAATTATTTTGTTTAAACTAATTAAGAATTTTCGTCAATCGTATAGCAATATCAAACTTTTATAATCAACACCTGTCGCAACACGCGGGTAGCGTGAACTCATTTTATTACAATATTAAAAGTTATGGTTTGCAATTTAGAAAGGATTGGCGGCGCAGCTTGTTGCCCGCCTACCTTCTGTTTTTATGTAATTTAGCAAGTTTTCTGGCTTATATATGAATTATATTTAAAAAAAAATGCATCCCTATTAATCTCTATTATTATAAGCTATGCCTATACTCCTAACTGAATCATTTAGTTCAGCCAAATTGATCTATATATTAACTAAAGGCTTAAATTAAATGAAATAAAAGAACGCAACACATAATTAAAATTTCACACTTAGCTAACAATATCAACAACTAAATAACAATCAGTTATTTTAAAGATATTTTATAATGGTTGTTTTTTTTAGATTTGTTGCCTCTTTTTTCACTTTTTTCGCATTGCGACTTATTTATATACAATTCAATCATTTAAATAATCGGTCTATTTTACTTGTGAGTTTATTGGTTTGTCCATGTATTTTCTTGTATTGCTAAACAGGTGATTGCTATTGAACTAGGAGACTTATTCACTTTACTTTCTTAATTGAATATTTGCTTATTCATTGTAATTTATGGGTATTGCTAAATAGAGTGTTGAAGCTTTAAATTTGATAGATGATATGTTCAAGAGCAGTAGGGCCAACTTCTGTAGATTAATATATCACAACTTCTAAAGGCTGTCCTTAATTTCTTTTAACCAAGTTATTTTTATTCCGTATGATACATTAGCATCTGAATATATAAATTAAGCTATATCTATATAAACAAATTCAAGTTACCATATCAATCTAAAATATGTGAGACTAATATAGTGTCATGCATTCCTAAATCAATTTAGGGGATAGAATATTATAATCAAAGAGAAGAAAAAAGAATAATGCTCAAAACAATTAGTTGAGACTTGATTAGAGAATAGTGAGCAATTTTATTTTGTTTTGGACTCGTAAAAATAGGTTAACTTGACCCTTTATCTAAGAGGTGTAGGGTTCAAATTATATAAGATGTAGTATCCAAGTATTTAAAAGTGTGTTAGTTTACGTACCAAAAAAAAAAAAAAGAAACCGGTCCTAATCAAGCTATAATAACCCTTGTCAATAGAAAAAACATTACCAAAAGATTTAAGAGATGGCTTTCTGCGAAAAGAAAAAGGAATACTAAATAAATAAGAGATTCGAAATTTCGAACGTGTGATGTACAGAGACGAGCGTATAAGGGAGCCATGTTGCCTTTCTAGAAGAGTAGAATTTCATCATCATTTAGTTTGGTCAACATGAAAGCAAAATAGGCTACGGATTCAATAATAATAAAAAAAGAACTTATAAATATTCGGCCTCAAATTTCATGAATGTTTCTTAGAAACCAAAAAAAAAAATATAACATTCAACCTTGGGAAAATTTGCATCTATTTTTTATAAATCAGTTTTCTTATAACATATTAGACATTAATCAAATATTACTTTTTCATAAAACATATTTATGGATATTCTTTAAGTTACAACGTTACGGGCTCTAATTTTTATTTTATTGTAACTTGTAAGAAATCGACTAATTTGACTTCATATTTTGACCAGGAAAAGCCGGTCAAACATCTAAAATAAACATGCTAATTGATCTCCAAACATTCCCAAACAATGGGACCTCACTTTACATCGACATAGATATAAATAGTAAGGAAAACCATTTCTTTCATTCAATCCAAACATTACAATTCAAATATATCAAAGAAATGGAAAAGTTTTCAAGAAGCCTTTCAAGAAGTCTCTCAGGAAGTGTTTCAACTTCGGTTGATGCAAACAAAGCATGGAGGAGAAGAACACAACACCGAGGATTCGATGGTGGGAAGAGCATGAAGACTATCCGTTTGGAGAACACAATGATGATGGATTTTCAAAGATCAAGAAGATGTTTAACTTCACTAAGTCTAAAAACCGTGAAAAGGATACTTCAAAGGTGCGTCGATCTTCAAAGATTGTGAGTTCCAGTGACGCATTTCAAAATAGATTGCTTTATGAAATTTATAAACACACATCGTCTAGTGATGAACTACGCTCAAGCTAGATGTTAAAACAAAACAATTCCAGTTTTAATCTTATAGATGTATCGTTCTTTGTTTTAGGGTTTATTTTTCATTTTGTATTACTTAATTACCAAGGTGTAAAATAGAAATTATGATTTTAGTATAGATATATGTTTAAATGTTGTATATATCAGGTACATATTTAAAGGCCACATACGTGCACGCTATCCTTGCAACATGTCTAAGATTCCAAATAGAAACCATGTTAATAACACATAACAGATGACATGAACAAAAGGACCCAGTCACTAATTGTGTGTATTTAGAGCATAGAGTGGAGATTGGCTATAATTTCAATCCTTTTACTTCTAATTTAATACATATACTACTAGAAAAAATGGTATTTTTCTTAGGAAAGTTTGCGACAAGATTAAAATTATGCGTTGGAAATTGTACAATTTGTGACAAGCTTCCTACACAAGTACACATAAGAAACCTGATCTAAGAAACTAAATCCTCCGAAATTTCCCACGCAATTCCGGCCCAACTTTTGAAAATTATTACTATAACCATTAATTATTGGCTTAAAATTAATCATTTTGGTTAAATGCTAAGAAAAAAATGTGCAGGAAATACGTAGCAAATTAAACTAAAAAAATAATCTCAAATGCGTTAGAACTTCGGGCCAGATTCTTTAATTTGTCTCAGACGCCGCATAGTTTTTTCCCCACCAACTATTATTTTTATATTACAAAGTCATTTATGTTGCAAATGGGTGTTTTGTATGGATTTGCGACCTTCTTTTGGTAGGAAACACTACTAGTGATGGATTCCGTCCACATCGATGTTTAAAATACGAAAATTACGTTTCTATGTATGTTTAGAATAAACCCCATAAAGGAGAGACCCAAATATTCAAGATTAACGCAATGTGATTCGTTTGATCTCATATGTTTAATTTGCCAGTATACGTTAGAAAAATCAAGTTATGTGGATATAGCTTGATTATATGAAATTAAAAAGCTGAAAAAAGAGATCAAACTATTATATGCAGTTGCAACTACCTATTATTTACGACTTTTATATATAAATATATATATATATTATACACTGTTTATTCACATAAGTTGCTCAACTTTGACCATTAGTTTAATTAACCTAAGGATCTCGTCATCTAGATTGAGTCATTAACTTTACTGTAAATTTTTCACCAACTATTTAGCTATATGTAGTTTCTCTGTTACACTTCATGGAAATATATACACACACAACTTACCAATGGGGTGGTGGTTTATTGGTAAAGACGAAACCTCTAATCAGCTAGGTTTAGAAGGGAGAGGTCTTAGATTGAAGTCTCACTAGGGGTGTAAACGAGCCGAGCCAATGTAGGCTCGAGCTCGTTTCGATAATTTTAGCGAGCTGGAAATAAGGGCCTGAGTTTGGCTCAATAATTTTAACAGCATCTCCAAGCGTATGAAGTTGATAACTAAGGAGGAGTGTTATAAACATATATTATTATGTACCGCTATTGTATCTCATTGTAAATCATACCTATCAATGAAATATTAGTTTTTTTCTCCCTATAATTCTTCTTATATTCCGTATTAGTAGGCTAATTTGACAACAAAGTTCAAGTTTTCAAACATGCAGCTTAGCCTCCAAGTGATGTATCCTTTGTATTGTAATACTCATAAATGCATATGAAGAAAATATTTCTGAAACTTGGGACCCTACATGTTTTGGTTCACATATGAATATACCTAATACAATGTTTACGACTTTATTAACATTTATATACAATTTATTCACATATGTTACTCAACTTTGACCATTGTAGTTTGTTTAACCTAAGGATCTGGTCAGCAAGACTGAGTCATTAACTTCACCGTCAATTTATTACAAACTATTTATCGATACATTGTTTTTAAATAGTTTTTTATAACGGCAAATTTGGATCACTCACGAACTGTTGTAATATCATCGTGCCACCGGCGAAACCACCAAATTTAAATACATACTTGCAATGTTTCACTACAAAGTTAATGACTTTGATTTTTAAAATTTTTAAGTCGTAATATATATATATATACACACACACAACTTCAACAACGTATATATTTCTCATGTTTCTCATGCCACAATACCCCTTTCCTTCACCTCAGCGTCATATTAGATTTCATCAGTAGCCTCTTAATTACCTGTCATAACATGCCAACTCATCACAAATGCACATATTTCTCATGTTTCTCATGCCACAACCAATTTAAAAAATTTAATTAAAGAAGATACCTAACTAAAATGTGATCAGTTAGATTTGGTAATGGACCCACCTCTCCCTCTCGTTATCATCGACAACACACCTTGCTAGATAACACATTGTCGTTGGTTGCCACAACTAAGGGAATCATTTGCCTAACTTGCCGATGGTTGCCTTCACTGGCCGCCCCCTTTCCGTCCACCCTAAAGCCTAAACCTTCAAAAACGAAACGTTTATATGATATGAAAGATATAACAAATCGTTTCTCACATATACAACTAATGTTATGTATTTTTGCATGATGAATATGTGTGTTTCAATGGTGTTAAACTAAAATATGGTTTTGCATAGCATTTAGTAAATTAATTACTAAGAAAACCATTTCAGCTTCATGTTTAAAATGAAACATATATTTAGTAGTTTTGCATAGTATATAGTAAATTAGTTACTAAGAAACCATTTCAACTTCATGTTTAAATGAAACATATATTTAGTAAATTATTTACTAAGAAAACCATTTCAGCTTCATGTTTTAAATGAAACATATAGAGAATTTTGTTAAATGTTGTAATGAAGTTGAAGTTCTACCATATAGAAGTCATGGTAACCTTCTAGAATAAAGAAAGTTTTGATTGTTGTCCTCGTTAATTTTTTTTTATGTCAAATTGCTAATAGTTGGTGCATGTTTGATATTACTAAATAAATCGACTTTGTTGATTTCAAAACACTAGTATGGTCAGTAAAAACTGGTCTAACATACTATTTAAAAGTTGATTTTATGGGACATCATTCTATGTATCTGTATAAATAGCCGTCAAAACATTAATCTTAACACAAAACACACACATAACTCCAAAGATATCGCAGAGAAATGGAAACCACATCTGGAAGTTTTTCGAGAACCATTTCAAGAAAGAGTTCAAGTTTTATTGATGCGAATAGGGTATGCATGAAACTGTCCACCTTGGAGTGGAAAACCATGGTAAATTTTGGAAGATCAAGAAGATGTTTAAGTTGAGAGACTCCAATAAAGATGGAAAACATTCTTCGAAACGGTCATCAAATATTGCCGGTTCGAGTGATGAGTTTCAAACCAGACTAATTCAAGAAATTTATAAAAGCATGCCGTCTGATCATGAACTAGGGTCAATCTAGAAGGACAAACCGATGCACGAGGCTCCTGTGTGCACGGGATCTGGGAAGGGTCAGGCCAACTTGGGCAAGGGATTAGATCTAGAAGCTATAGGATATAAACTTTTCATTATTTTCCATTTTGATTTGAAATTCTTTTATTTATTGCCTTGGGAGAAATTTATCAGAATTTAAATGTTCAGTTATTCGTATAAACAAGTCATATACACAAATATTCTTAGATCGCTAGAAAAGTAAAATCCAACTTCTTTACAAATATTTTTGAACCATAGTTTGAGGCTTTGTTTGTAATGCTAATGCTATCATCGACTATAAGTACTTATTACCAATTTCTTCTTTATTAAAATTCCATTCCCATATTGTAAAACCATGATTTCAAGTTTCCTTATACATGTCATATAATTTATGGTTTTCATTAAGCTCAATCATGATAAAATTGTTTTTTTTCCTCAAATATTATGTTGTGGTTTCTTACTCTTGTTCGTAAACTCTACATCTTGATGTGGCGTATATTCATCATTTAAGATTTACAATTTGAACCTTTTGAGTTATTGTAAAGGGGAATTTACTTCTCCTCAACTGATAAGTCAATATAATGGATGACCTCTTTGTCAATAGGTTGATAGGTACGACTTGTGTAAAGTGTAACCAAAGACTCCCCTTACATGGAATGTTGAAGAGGTTGATTTATGGCCACATAGGATACTAACTAAGTGTGATAAAGCCTTTATTCTCATATATCAAAGTTGCTTACAACTATTACAAAAGAACTTCTATTAGAGTATATGTATATCTAGTTTATATGTATAGAGGTAGTTAGTTATGTTGAGTTAGTTAGAGAGGTTAGTTGGTTGTTAACCTCAATATATAGAGAAGTGTATTCATTGTAACTGTAATGAGAAATGAATCAATACCTTAATCTGATTTCTATTACGGAATTAGAGCCACATCGGCTCATACCTCCGATCAATAACTTTCCGAAGAACAATTATCTTTCCGACAGCATCTCCGATTCTTGTTTCTTCTGATTTTTTATCTACTGGTCAGATTTTCATCTCCAATCATCATTTTTCTTCTTTTGTCCTTCCTAATTCCCTCTGATTCAGCTTATGTTCTGAGTTTGTTTAAGATTCTTGCAAACAATAAACTTTTCCGGTGAAACTTATCTTTTCCAATACATTGAAGCTCTCTCTAGTGGCTTCCAATTTCTCATCTGATAAAATATCAACAACGAATATCACATCAACTACGTCCAATATAAACAATTTCATGTTAACAAAACTTGATAATGACAATTTTTTGAACTGGAAGCATCAGCTCTCAAATCGCTAGATTTATTACAGTTTTTGAGTCGTGACTTACCAATTTTACCAGTTGATACTCAGGTGTGATGGTGAATTGGGAACAAATTAGATGAAAATATTTGGCCTTCATCATCGCTGATTTGTCATCATCACATCTTCATATAGCCCGAAATACTACTTCTTCATCTGTGTTATGGTATCAAATTGAAGAAAAATTATACTCTTATAATATATAGTTCATGTGCTCAGTACGGTGGTTGTCATGACGGTAACTATAGTAGTTTTTGTGATGATCACGGCAGTATTACACAACGTTTTCATGACGGTGATTGTGGTGGATTTTGTTATTATGATGGTCACGATGGTGAATTGTTAGAACTAGGATCTAAAGCATAGTCAACAATTAGATATGATATTATGACTCAGGTGATGGTGAGTTAGGGAATTTGTGTGAACTAGTTCAAATGCCCTAATTATTGGGCCCAGAGCCAACTCAATCTTCAAATTCTTTTATTGGATTTGCTATTCCATCACAACCCGTATCTTTTCATATTGACTCTTCATGTTTTGGCCTCGCCTCGGATTTGGGCCTGATTATGGACTGAATGCAAATTTATAAATCATTTGTGAGAAAGTAGATTGATGACTCTTGCGTTGCTGCGCATATGATCGTCGACTCTTTATTGTATTTGATGTTGTTGCCTACACCGGCTCTGAGCAGGTCGTTGTAAGCAATGGTATGGCTCTTACTATTTCTCACATTTGACATGCATTGCTTCATTTATCGAATCATACTCTTACTCTTAGACATATTCTTGTGGCTCCTAGCTTAGAGAATAACCTTTTATCGATCATGCAGTTAGTGATTGATCATCCTATAGCTGTAGTTTTCTGAATCTACGTTTGCCCATTCAGACTCTTGATGGACAACTCCTCCATTACGCACATGGTAGCCCACATCAATGGCATTCACTTGGCATTCTTGTGAGACTTGGCATTCACGTTTGGGCCATCCATCTGATGATGTTTTGTCTAGATGTTTGTTGTTACATCTGATAAACAAAACCTAACACCACATTGTACAGCTTGTAGTGTTTCAAAATCGACTAGATTGCCTTTTACATCAGTTGTATCCCATTCTACTTCACATTTACATATTGTACATTGTGACATTTGGGGTGCCTCACCTGTCATGTCTAGAGATGGATACCGATATTACTTTCATTGATATAGTTAGTCGATTTACATGGATGTATCCTTTGACTTGTCGTTCTCAAGCGGTTGATTGCTTTCGCATTTCAAAGCGCTTTTTGAGAACCTCTTCTCCTGCACCATCAAACATCTTTAGTGTGATGGTGCTCTTGAGCTCATTCGTGGTTCTATGGCTCGTTTTCTTTCAGATTCTGGCATTGCTTATCACATTTCATGTCCCTATACTCCCCAACAGAATGGGGTTGTTGAGCCGAAAAACCGCCTTTTTTCTGAGGTAGCTAAAGCTTTATTGTTTCATGCTCGATTACCAAAGAAATTTTTATGATGCATATGCCACTGTTGCCTTCCTTATTAACCAGTTACCATAACTAGTTCTTCATCACGCATCTCCTTCAGAGGTCCTATTTGGATCTCGTCCCGATTACTATCTTCTTCGTACCTTTGAGTGTTTGTGCCATTCGTTCTAGGTGATACTCGAGTGGTTAACCTTTCACCCAAGTCTGCTCCTTGTATCTTTGTTGGCTATGCTCCATTTATCTCGGTTATCTCTGTTATGACCCTCCTATGTCTTGTACGTATACTTCTTATCATGTTCGATTCCATGAGTCGATTTTTGTCATTCCAGGGAGTTCTACTACTCCCATAGCTTCTTCAAAGTTTATTCCTATCTCCTCCATTTATTCCTTCCTCGTCTTCTCCTATTATTTTATCTCCTGATATTACTTCACCTCAAGTTGGATCTAAGAGTTAGTGAATTGTGTGTGATTTTGATAAAACAGTTTGTAATTAACAAGTAATCAAACAAACAATAATAATAAACACATCATCATAGACACTGTCGGATTTAGGAATCGTCAATGATTCATATATTATTGGAATATTGGATTTTAAGTAATCCCAACTATTCGCCGTTGGCCACTAACAGTCCCAACTTAAAAAATAACCACTAACAATCCTAACTATTGACATATTGGCCAACAATGGACCCTGACTAACAGATATCTAACGCCGTTAGTGTCTAGTTGTCGGAAAACCCTTTTTGGTCGGAAACCCTTTTTGGCCAGAAAAAGGTTTCTAAAGGTCCGATGTAAGGTTACAAAGAGGTTTGGGACGAAAATGTTGTCCAAGAAGTTGAGTTTTTCGGCCACAAAGAAGTTTTCCGGCGATGTCAATAATTTGGGCTTTTACTAGAAAAAGGTGTTTAAAGGTCCGTAATAAGGTTAGAAAGAGGTTTGGGACGAAAATGTTAAGTTTTCTGGCCAAAAAATGAGTTTTCAGCCAAAAACGTTTTTCCGGCGACTAAAGACTAACGACATTAGGTTTCTGTTAGTCAAGATTCATTGGAGACCAATATGTTAATAGCTGGGATTGCCAGTAGTTATTTTTTAAATTGGGACAGTTGGGGACCAACAACGAATAGTTGAGATTATTAAAATCCAATATTCCTATATTATTTATATGTCAGATTACAATCAATTGTACAAAGGTACCCCCCTCACTTCTCTAAGTTATTCTGCTTTTCAGCTCTAAGAGTTACATTTTTAGGTTACAAACTGAACTATTATAGAGGATAGAACTACTGGTGACGTCACCATGAAAGTGACCCAATACAACTCATTAAATGTGTGACTGCCAGCAATTGTGCAAAACTGCTGGACAATTAGTAAATAAACAACTTAATAGAAACTGCTGTAAAGTACAAGTAAACAACCGGATTTTAAATTGCTGGTAGAATCCAACACTTTTCGAATCCAGTACTTTTGGTTTTTCTTTGACTTGTTGACTTGGTCTTTCGGTCTTCAGTCTTCACTTTATTGACTTTGACTATTGACTAGTTAACTAGCACTTTTCATTCCAGCATTTGTACTTGTTGTCTTGTATCTTTAGGGCATAAGGTCTTTGTTCTAGTAGTTTAGGTGGTTGTTAGGATAACTTTCTAGGGAGGAAACTTTTAGGCATTGAATTGCAATCTAACTTATTCCATCAGAGAGATGGTTTTCCTTGGGTTTTTGTTTTACATCATCAGCAGATCTTACATAACCCAACAATCTCTCTAGATTTGTTGATGCCAAAATGTCTCTTAATTAGCCTGTCTTTTATTCTCTTATTTGATGTAGTCTTTTAGTATTTCCCTAATAATGCCTATGATGCCAAGGTCCAGGTTTAGAGCCTGATCATCATTAGCATCCTTTCCCATTTTGAGGTCAAGAATGACCTTGAGGTCTTCTACCCTTAGACTTTGCACTTCATACCCATCCACCTAGATTCTAAAGTCATATTCTCTAAAGATATCCACATCATTCGAGTCCTTCATTGCTTTCCATCTCACAATGTTTGGGATAGGGAGATTGTGAGGCAAGTCTAAGACTTCAGTGGGAGCTAGTGATTGAAGTGGTAGATCTTGTGGAACTTCTTTTGGAGATTCCTCCAATGCAACTATGTAGCTTCATATAGTTTAGTTGGTAAACAGATATGTAGTATCGGGCAAACAGGTTACCAACATCGATTTCTCTTCTTAATTTAAATCCACAATCCAATTGGCATACACATGTTTTTCTTTAAGGTTAGTTTTGTAGTTTTCCTCCATTTTGGGATTGTAGGAGAAGATTTCATGGGGTTTGAATGGAACAACAAAAGACTTCTTTTCTTTTTAGCAAGGTGGATCTCTATGTTCTCCCAATTTGTTCTTGATGGATATTTATCAGGATTTTTCTCTCTTGCATCTAGGTAGTCTATGTATTCCTTTAATAAACTAGACTCCTTCCACCTTACAGTTGAGCTGTTAGGAGCCCAATCCATATAAATTAGATCCTGCTTCATTCTAAAGGTCTTTGTAGCCTCTTTTGGAGTTGGCTTTCTTTACTGCTAAGCTTCCAATTTGGAAGTATGACCATGATGCTTGGATCTGCAAGCATTTTCTTTACTCTTGCAACTTCTACCAAGAGTTTCTGTGTATCCCAGTCCTGAAAGACATAAAAAAATTTAATATGATAGGGTGCATTCTTCTTGAGCCATTCTATGCTTTCTTGTTTGGAAATGTTGGCCATTGAAAGGTTCTTGAAAGGGGACATTTGAGATAGTCTTTGAGATTCTTGGTACATATATTGTTCATAATTCTTGACTTCTCTCATCCTCCTGTACATAATGTATTGGGCCTTTGTGTAGGTCATCTTGCCCAGATTTTCTATAAACTCCTTTATGGCTTCCTCTTCCATTCTTTTTGAGTTTTCTTCATATTTCAATTTATTGTCAATCTTCAAAGGTGGTAGCTTTTAAAGTGATTTGATGAAGTTCGGTGAGGATGTAGGCTAGTCTACAAATTTTTATGTGAAAACAGCTTCATACACAGGTTCTCTTGAAGATGTTGGTGGGAGATCTTCAGGATCATCTAGTAATACCAGCTTCCTCTTTCTAGAGAATGTTTGAGCAATTTGCTTCACAAGAACTTCTGGTCTTGCTTGAACTACTAGTTTTGGAGAAACTACGGGCTTTGTACCACGTAATTTACCAGTAGTTTTGATAACCACTCGCTTTATTCCAGACTATGCCTTTAATAAGGATTTGGTTGTTGGTGGTGGTTGAAAACCAACAATTTTGCCTGGTCCAGCTATTTGACCTAGACCATACGTTTTGAGCCTTAACTTTAGTTGTTTGTCCTTCGGCATAAACTACTAGTTGAGCTTGAAGTGGTTGTCTTCTTTTCGCTTCTTTCTTTGCAAGTCTCTTTGGTCTTTTGAATAACAATTAAAGGCCTCATAATAATTTTGGCAGTCTTGGTGATTTTGAGGTCTTGTCATACAACACTTTCTTCAACTCTTTGTTTTTCAATTTGACCTTTAACTAAAGTAACACTTAATCCCCTTTGATCTTGTTTAAACTATGCAATCCTTTAGCATGATCAAGATCCCTAGTGTATATACGCTATTGTTTTCAACTATTGCCTGGGCTGTTGCATCATCAGCTCTTTTCTTAGTAGCTGCAACTCCATCATGATTATGTTTGTTTGTTTCTTTCTTCTCCCCCTTTTCGACGCCACCAGTTTCTTGCCTTTGCATAAAATGGTGTAACCAGGGTCTGGGAGGAGAAGTTCCAAAAACTTTGGCATCGAATTTGTTGAGATAAACTTTGAACATGGGTTCTAGTATATCCTTAAAGGCATTGTGAAGCTCCCCTGCTGGCAATGATGAGGTGGCTAAAACCTCACCAACAGTTTTTCTTTCTATGCCTTGTGGCTTTTGAGGAGTGAGAGTGTTAAGTATAGATGTAAGCTCCTTTTGTGAGGAGGCCAACATTTGGGTATTATTAGGGCATTGATTTTGATACTATGGATCATATATCATGATATTTGACATGCATCACTTATCCTTACAGATCGTGCAGGAAGTCTGAGAATCAAGAATCCTTATTATTACTTATGTTGACTAACAATTGTTTCCTATATTTTTAGCTTGTATTCGCAGGTGCATTACGAAGTGAAGCAGTAGCCATTATGTTAGATCATTGGAGACTTGCCTAATTTGCAGATGGTTAGCTATTAGGATATTTCCAATTATATCAGGGGATTTTGGGCTTAATTTAGCATATACGAACACACACACACACACATACCTCTCTCGCAACATTCAAACTGTTCTACGCGCAAACACTAGAATTCAATTGTAACAAGCTCAAGATCTTAGAAAGTTGTAATCTATTTCTTGCAATATAGTTGATTGTGATAGTTTTCAATATTCGAGGTTTTTATGCCGGTGATCTACTAGTGATCAAGGGATTTTCCTCGTATAAATCCTTGTGTTCACCATTTCATATTCGTTTACACAATTGTTCAACACATTAGCACTCTACCTCACAATCAAAGTTTCATTACAATATCCTTAAATCGATTTTTGACCAAAACAGTTTGGCGCCCACCGTGGGGCAAGTGGTGCTTCAATCCTAAGAAATTTCGTTCATTTCCATCAACTACATGGCTTCTCAGGGAAAATTCACTTCAAGTGCCATACCGGTAGTTACCTCATCCCAAACCAGTTCACCGTTGCCTCCCATTCCTCCTTCATTCCATAAGAATGCTGGAAATGCTCAGAAGAATACATCATCTGTCTTCACAGGATCAAAAGCTCTTGTTGTTTCTTCTTCTACAACTACTAATACGATATTTTTGTTTTGGTGTTGCAGATGAAAGGCTATATGGAACAGTAGGACAAAACCAACCAAAGGATCCTTCGTGAAATCGATGAGATCAAGAAGCAGAAGAGACCAGCTGAAGACCGGTCCCCGATGATACCTAGGTCATTATATTTTTCTACTCCATCATCAACAATCCAACATTCTAAAGGATCCAATTTCCAGTTTCAAGAAGCCTCAAACCTCCAGCATGGATCACTAGCAATGACGCAGCCTCAAGGACCCTACTTCCAATCTCAAGGATCCTTTATCCTTTGGTGAGGAACACTAGAGACCACTGAGCCTCAAGGATTCTTCTACGAACCTGGAGGATCACAGGCAATGTACCAGCCCCAATGATCCTACATTCAGCATCAATGATCCACAACTCGGATTCAAGGATCCATGGAGTATCCATCAAGACCTTTAGCACCAATGTATCCGCGATCCAACATATTTCAGGATCAAGGATCCTCAAGGTGTCAACCACTCAGAAGTTTGAAGTTCATGAATGGGATTTCATCCCTATGCAGAACATTGCTTCTTCGGTCCTACCATGGCACCAGACATGTCTTATCCTAGATACACTTCTGGATACCAACTTCAAACCAATCAGGAGGTAACAATATTAATACATCTATTAATACTAACTATGGTTACATGCAGGATGCAGGGATCAACCAAGCCATGTCTCAGAGCTGCAGAAACTCAAGGGCATGATAACCAGCGTCCCAAGAGTGGTCAAACCCATTCCTTAGATTCTAGACAGAAGTCACAGAGTATCTCACTTTGCACCTACCATATGTAGTGCTGAGATACCAAAACGTTTTCAGACCCCCAATATGAAGTTATACGACGGTACCACTGATCCAGAAGAGCACGTGGCTCAATACAGAGAAAGAATGGAAATTAACCCCATTCCTGAAAGTTGAAAGAAGCCTGTTTATGCAAAGGCTTTGGGTCCACACTTACTGGATCAGCACTAAAATGGCTGCTAAGTCTTCCCCCCTATTCTATGACTTCATTTTCTCACTTAGTTAACTTATTCAATACTCAGTTTTCTTGTAGTAGAATTTTTGAAAGGTTAACTAGTGACTTGTATAGGATCACCGAAGCCCGTGATGAATCACTTAGAGATTATGTTACTAAATTTGGTTGAGAATCCTAGGAAATCCCAAACTTAGACATTGCTACTGCTGTAGAGGTGTTTAAGATGTGATTACAAAAAGATTATCCTTTCAATGATGATCTTGTTTTGACACCTTGCAGGAACTTAAATGAGGTAAGGAACAGGGCTCTAAGGTTCATTCGACTTGAGGATTACAAAAGGATCCAAGACGGGTTATCGGGATCATCAAAACAGGAAAAGCAAGGATCCTTCTACAAAAATAATCGATCCAAGCAATACTCCAAACATGACAATCAGAATGTTCATTCGGTTGAACAAGAAGAGGATGATGAGGAGTATCCTCATATATCTGAGTATTTTTTTTCTGCTGATAATAGTGAACTAATCTTTGCTTTGAAGAATCTAGGTGAGAAAGCTAGATGGCCGAAGAAGAATGAGAAGTCTACATCCAACAAGGATAAATCAAAATGGTGTGCATACCACGAAAACTTTGGCCACCTTACGATGAATGTATAGCACTCAGGAAGGAGATAGGCTACCTCCTTAGCAAAGGCTACTTGAAAGAGTTACTCGGAAGAAAGAAATCAAGGATCCTTAAAAAGTGCCCGAAAGAGCTCCTGCCCCATCGGCAGACGCTTAAATCATCAACTTCATTTCTGGAGGCTCTGATATATGTGGAACCTCATTCTCTGTAGCGAAGAGGAAAGCTAAAGAGACAAAGCTGGAGAATGGAGACAGGCCTATCGGAACCTCCCCTCTGACTCAGCTGAACATCATATCCTTTGATGAGGATGACCGTGTTTTATATAGGATCCTCATCATGGTGGTTTAATCATTACTTTATTTATATCTAACCACTTTGTTCGCAAGATCCTTATTGATGGAGGGAGCTCCGTGAACATAATTCAACTTGATGTCCTCATAGGATGAACATCCCGGAAACTGAAATAGTTCCAAGATCGTCAGTCCTTGTAGGATTCAACAGAGAGACAAAGAACACGCTGGGGGACATCAAACTCCCAATTTACATTGAGGGAGTTAACTCTATACAAAAATTTATGATATTGATTGTCTGTCTTGTTGCAATGTTATCCTTGGCAGGCCTTGGATACACGATATGAAGGAGGTTCCCTCGACACACCAACAATGTGTGAAGCTACCAACCCTGTGGGGAGTGGTGTGTGTGAGGATCGGCTTTCCCCCAAAAGCACCCGACCGAACTCGAGCTAACCAACATGCGCAAAATTCATCGTTAGTAAGCTTGACAAAAGATTGAAAAAAATGACAGAGCTTCCAAGACCTCAACTCTTGTATTAATAAACGTGGAAGAATTACAGATAGCAAAATGACTAGGCTTCGCCTCAGTATCCGAAAAAACAGCTTCTGATTCAAGATCTTAACTCTGCTGTTTATAGACATGACAGCTTTGGACGAGTTGGAGTTGCCACTTAGTCCAAAGGGCACTTCGTACGAAGTGAACTACTTCACTTCGTACGAGGTGATCATCACTTCGTACGAAATGGCCTAAATACTTACAAAACATTTAAAAAATCTAACATTAAAAGCCCTGTTACATTAGACGTGATCTAAGATGTAGGCTATAGACATTCCGTACTAACAAACTCCCCCTTGGATATTGCCACAGTCTTGGTCAGCCTTCAAAAAGATCTTCAAAAGCATTTGACACTATTGCCCAAAAAAGTACTTCCTTGGCCTACGACGCTCCTTAGACGGAATAGGTGTCTAATCAATAGGAGGAGGTCTGTTTTAGGTATCATCGAACTAAAATCTTCTTAATGCTGCCTCTCTCATTCTTTCGGTAATTTTTTTTTGTTACGTTCTTGTTTATGCCGCTCTTTCTCTTCCAGTTTTCTCCATTCAGTATTCCAGACTTTTACTGAATTAATATCATTAGCATAACAAACATTTATAACTTTCTGGAATTGCAAAGTCTGCTCTTTGTCTTTTTCCTCATAGCTGATCTTGCTGTAGAAGAGACATTCAACATCTTTCTTTGAGCAGTTGACCAATCACATCGTGTAACATCCGTCAAAAACGGATTTTACCAAACCCGCTCCGTTATTAACCGAACAATCAGTTTAAAATTTCGTGGCGTATTTAATGCCCAAATTAATTTTAAACGATACATAATTAATTATTATATTGGAATATATAATTTGTTTTTGAAAAATTGTTAAAAATAATGAAATAAAAATTAAATGTTTCTGCCGGGTTTCGAACCCGGGTCAGTCAGCCGGGTCAACGACTTAACACTCAACTCTCCAACCACTGCGCCACTAGTGTTTCTTGTTAATTATTAGAATCAATTAATTCATAACATGTTTTTCCGAATTCAAAACCGGCGCCCAAATTTCAGTCGTCGGAAATCCCGGCGATCTCGCGAGATTGAACGGTTTCTTTTGTTCTTAACGTAAACATTTACTAGGACATCGGTTATAACCGACGCCTGAACCCGCGACACAAGCTCTAACTGCCGGAGAATTTCTAACCGACGAATCAAGTCGGAAATCGGACCAAATTCATCGACGACCTGCCCTATAAATACCTCCTCGAACCTCTGCAAGCTTTTTCGCTCAAAACCGCACCCTTTCTCGGCGAAAATTTACTCGCCGGAATATTTCTGCACATCGCCGGAAAACCGAGTCCTATACTTCTGAGCCTTACTGAACCCCCTGAGCTTATACCGAAGTCACCCACATCCTTTTCAAGCTATCTGAAGACTCTCTGCCGCAAGACACACGTCGCCGGAAATCTTTTGCTGTCACCGGAGTTTCGCCGGAGAAACAGAGGAGTCCAGTCGGTCTACCTTACGCCTAATTTTTCTTTCTTTTTATTTATATCTCACCTGTAATTAACTGAAACACGCTAATGAACATGATAAAACTTCGAACCAGTCAGTCATCGTTTCTGGTTAAAACTGACGAAGAAGACGAAGTTTCGGTAACACATAAGTTTAATTTAAATCAAGTTATAACTCGGGTTAGACACACAGTCCAGCGGTGGACTGTGTGCACATTAAACACGTAAACGTCTCGAGTTTGAATCTTGTTCCACGCATGCTTGCCTTAATAAAAATGTCTTTTTTGTTAACTGAACCGGAGTCACCGCGGTACATGTTAAGTTTATTAATAACCGGAATAATAACCAAGTTAGACACACAGTCCAGTGGTGGACTGTGTGAATGTTTAATCACACGTCACGAGTTCGAGTCCGGTCTACTGCACCGATTCGGACAATTATCTAACGTTTTAAAATAAGGCAGAAATGAAATAATGAAGTTTGTTCATAAGTATAATATAAATCGGATTATTTAACAAGTTAGACACACAGTCCAGCGGTGGACTGTGTGTTAACCTAAACCACAGGTCCCGGGTTCGAGACCCGTGGAGCGCCCGGTCCGACGCATTAAATCATTTTTGAAAAATAAATGATTTTCAGTTTAATCTAATTAGTATATAAATATAATTAAAAACAGAAATATTTCGGGTTAGACACGTAGCTCAGTTGGTAGAGCTGCGTGCACGCGTACGGGAGGTCTCGGGTTCGAGCCTCACCCATCGCACACTTACACGCATACGAACCGGTCAAACAGTCAAGGTCAAAGGTCAACGGTCAACGGTCATAAAAGTCAACTTTTTTAATTATATTATTTATTTATTTTAATTAAAAATCAATTAAAAATACTTAAAAATAACATTTTTAAGGTTAGAAAATAGCCTTAAACTCACAAAAATACACCCAACAATCCTACTAAAATGGATTAATAAAATCCGTTTACTTACTGAACCATAATGCTATTTATCTAGGTTAATTTCACTCGTGGTTAAAACCACTTCGCGTGCATTCAACATCATCAACCGAACGCACCCACTGTGAGTGAATCTTACAACTTCCCCTTTTTAATTACACGTTTTGGGGTGTGTCATGTGTCACAAAATAATTAACTCGTTTATTTAAACTTGTGCCATACCATACCGTGATCTAAACTTAGATTGTTTATATTGTTGTGATTATGTATTTCATTTTGTCAACTTATATGAAATTCATTCATTAAGCCCATCAGTTCCTCGTGGGAGACGAGTTGAGCAACGCGTGCCTCAAAACCAATCCATTATTGTTCATGTGTGTATTATTGAGTTTATATTGTTTGTAGTTATGTCTTTCATATTATCATGTTTATGCGATTCATTCATTAGGCCCATCAGTTCCTCGTGAGAGACGAGTTGAGCAACGCGTGCCTCTAAACGATCCATTATTGTTCATGTGTGTATTGTTTAATATTAAATTGATTTATGAATAAGTTTACATCTATTTTTACTCATGTGTGGTTGTGCACTTTATTTCATAATCAATTAAATAAACTTGTTCAAATGTTTTCCATAGGATTCACTCGCCAACTTTTTGTTGATCCAAAAACCCTTTTACACATGATACAGGTGGACAGGATGAAGCAAGGAAAACATAGGAAATGCCTTAGAAGAAAACAATGAAGCCTAGATTGATATTTAGGACATGTTGTAATATTGATTGTAATTTTCCATTAAAGTGTATTAATGAATATGAAACGTTAAAATAAATGTCATGAGCTTGATGATAACCCAATCATGCCCCGATCACCTTTTCCGCTGCGGGTCGGGGTGTGACAGATTGGTATCAGAGCCATGACTATAGGGATATAGGATAGGTTATTAGACCCTTAGAGCCTATACTATAGTCTGCCTAAATTTTAATTGATTAGGTGGTTACATACAAACTTGTGATATTTATTTGTTTCATATTTGTTTATATTTACAGTCAAACATACATACATATATACATATTCATTATACATATATCAATGTTCATATATTCAATTCATTTTCATACTCTCATTATTCAAAGATTTTGTTGCAATTTTCAAATCTCATCAAAGTAAGTTCTGCGACGGGCATGTAGTAACTGGAAGGGTACAAGTACCGGTAGTCGGAACGTCCTGTCTAGGTTGGCATTCGTATAAATCCAATATAACGGACCAGTTTGCCTACCTGGGGACCAACGATGAGAGTACGAAGGACCTATTAGGCCAAAGCATGCCACACCAAACGTCGTTCGAACTAACCCCACTTTGAGGTGTCACCGTGTCTACACCTGGACACATTCCGAATACCATACATTGTATACATATTTCTCGATTTTCTCCGGGTTTTAGTGTACGCAACCAGGCTAACACATGCGAACCATATGAAAAACCCGGTATTCATGGGGGCCCACATGATTACGAAGGTGAAGTATGGCGGCATGTAGGGCCTAATGGCGAGCAAAGCCCAAGACATCCTATGGATGTAGTAGATTTATTTTTCTATAATTATTTTATGAATGTTCATTCCTGAATGCGACCCATGATCCCAAAAGCATCCAACTCATACTCTTGACATGTATTCCTTGTAGATGCCTTCTAACCACGCCCGTAGGAAGACGAGAGCAGGAAAAGCCCGCGAACGCATGGCTGCCCTAATCGCTCAACAAATGGCTGCCATAATACCCAACATTGTAATCCAAGTCCAACAAGCACTTACCGCTAATCCTGTCAATCAAGAAAATCAAAACGTTATCAACTCTTCCCCAAATACCACTAAATGAACCTACAAGCATTTCAAATCATGCGACCCTCCAAAATACGAAGGGACTGAAGGTGTCACCGCTCTCCTCCATTGGTTTGAAGAAATGGAGAACACTTTTCTAAATTGCGATTATCCCGATGATCGCAAAGTGCGATATGCTACCGGTCGATTATATGGGATAGCACTTACTTTGTGGAATACAGAAAAGGCCAAACGAGGTGTTGAAGACGTTATGACTTTAACTTGGAATGAATTGAAGGAAATCATGACCAGACGATTTTGCCCAAGGAGCGAAATCAAGAAATTAGAAGATGAATTTTATTCGTTGAAGCAAAAGGAAGGAGACCACACCACATACAACAAAAGATTCCTCGAGTTACATCAAATGGTTCAAGACATGTTCACTCCCCTCTACTGTTTGATCGAGCACTACATTCGTGGTCTTCCGTCAAAGATTCAAGACTCTGTAATAAGTACCTCGCCTGCAACTTTGGAAGCAGCAATGGAGCTAGCAACAGCGCTCACCGAGAACCGAATCCGGAACAAAGACTTCAAGGAGGAGAAGAAGAAGGATAAAGCATCGACTGAAACCTCCGACTACACCCAAACCGAATCCCCTTCTCAACCCAATTCTAAGAGAAAAAGAGACGGGCAACTTTTCGCTGCTATCCAACGAAATCAACCAATTTAACACGCCATACCCATCCAAGCTATCCCAATCACTCAAGTGGCACCCAACTCAACTTACCCAAATAAGAAACCATATCTTGGACCTCACCCTCGATGCAACAATTGTTTTTATCACCATCCCCTTACCTTACCTTGTCGACTATGTGCAACTTGTGGACGCTATGGTCATTTGAGCAAGGTTTGCCGCACCTTTCAAAACCAAATCTCTCCCCTACTCAAACCATGAACCAAACCTATCAACAACCCCAATACCCCATGTTCCCATATGATCGAGCTTGTTTCAATTGTGGCGACCCTACCCACTTTAGAAACACGTGCCCTCGATTGGTTAACATCATCAACGCTCAAGCTCAATCAAATCCAGTTAACCAAGTAAACCAAGAAAACCCAACCGCTAGGCCACCAGCAAGAGGAAGAGTCTTCAACATCAACGCCAATCCTGTCGAAGATAATGACGGCCCAAACGAAGATACCCAACTAGTCCTCTTCACCGAAAATCCAGATTCAACTCCAATCGTTTAGTTTTATGTTTTTCTTTATGTATTAGAATCACATAGAACCAATCATAACTTAAGGATAAAGCCAATGAAACTTTGACAAGAATATGGTGGATACGCCGCTGGTACTTCCTATATATAAGTATTCTCGTCAAAGGATCAGAAGCATTATCTGGCGGTTATGAGAGGTTCCATGTGTAAACTGTTTGAGTAATTATTGTTTATTATTTTCAGTACATGCAATTTCATAGGCCGCCGCTCCCCATTACATTATGAGCATTGAGCATGTTCCCCATTTCATTATGAGGTTGAACCTGGCGTGCCCACATACGATCGGCTCCGTTTGATTGAGCCTTGATCGCACAGACATATTCATTTTCAGTACATGCAATACGATCGGCTCCGTTTGATTGAGCCTTGATCGCACAGACATTTTTCATTATCAGTATCTTGTGGTTGTTGTGTTTGTTGTAGAGTCACATAGAACTAATCATAACTTGTGGATAAAGTCAATGAGAATTTGACGAGAATATGGTGGATACGCCGCTGGTACTTCCTATATATAAGTATTCTTGTCAAAGGATCGGAGGCATTATCAGGCGGTTATGAGAGGTTCCATGTATAGGCTGTTTGTGTGATTGTTGTTTAGATTAAATTTATTATTTTCAGTACATGCAATACGATCGGCTCCGTTTGATTGAGCCTTGATCGCACAGACATTTTCATTTTCAGTACATGCAATACGATCGGCTCCGTTTGATTGAGCCTTGATCGCACAGACATTTTCATTATCAGTATCTTGTGGCTGTCGTGTTTTTTGTAGAGTCACATAGAACTAATCATAACTTGTGGATAAAGTCAATGAAAATTTGACAAGAATATGGTGGATACGCCACTGGTACTTCCTATATATAAGTATTCTTGTCAAAGGATCGGAGGCATTATCAGACGGTTATGAGAGGTTCCATGTATAAGCTATTTGTGTGATTGTTGTTTAGATTAAATTTATTATTTTCAGTACATGCAATACGATCGGCTCCGCTTGATTGAGCCTTGATCGCACAGACATTTTCATTTTCAGTACATGCAATACGATCGGCTCCGTTTGATTGAGCCTTGATCGCACAGACATTTTCATTATCAGTATCTTGTGGCTGTCGTGTTTGTTGTAGAGTCACATAGAACTAATCATAACTTGTGGATAAAGTCAATGAAAATTTGACAAGAATATGGTGGATATGCCACTGGTACTTCCTATATATAAGTATTCTTGTCAAAGGATCGGAGGCATTATCAGACGGTTATGAGAGGTTCCATGTATAAGCTATTTGTGTGATTGTTGTTTAGATTAAATTTATTATTTTCAGTACATGCAATACGATTGGCTCCGCTTGATTGAGCCTTGATCGCACAGACATTTTCATTTTCAGTACATGCAATACGATCGGCTCCGTTTGATTGAGCCTTGATCGCACAGACATTTTTTCATTTTCAGTATTTTGTGTTTGTTGTATTGGTTGTAGAGTCACATAGGACTAATCATAATTCACTGATAAAACCAATGAAAATTTGAAGAGAATATGGTGGATACGCCGCTGCTACTTCCTATATATAAGTATTCTTGTCAAAGGATCAGAGGCATTGTCAGACGGTTATGAGAAGTTCTATGTAGGATTTAGTAGTTTCTTGGTAACTAATCATAACTTGTGGATAAAACCAATGAAAATTTGGCAAGAATATGGTGGATACGCCGCTGGTACTTCCTATATATAAGTATTCTTGCCAAAGGATCAGAGGCATTATCAGGCGGTTATGAGAAGTTCCATGTAGGATTTAGTATTGCCCTGGGTTAAAATTTGTGTTACATTTATATCATCTCGCTATTTAAAGAAATTGGATTGTGTTCCATTTCTACATAAACTAACCTCTCCATCATAACAAACGAGAGAGGAACTGTCACCATTCAAACATATATGCTATCAGAATGTGGATTCAAATATTAGCTGTTGTGTTTATTTATGTTCTATAGTCATAGAACCAATCATAACTTACTGATAAAACCAATAAAATTTGACAAGAATATGGTGGATACGCCGCTGGTACTTCCTATATATAAGTATTCTTGTCAAAGGATCAGAGGTATTGTTAGATGGTTTTGAGAAGTTCCATGTAGGTTGTAGTATTAGAAGTTTTTCCTTAGGATATAACCATATCCTTCCAAGCATATCCAAACTCTTATGCATGATATCATATTTAGCGAATCAATTCTGCTTATCAATACTTTTACAGTAGGCAACAAAAAGCAATTCCTGTAATAGGGTACTTAACCCTTACAAGGAACGTTACCGCCTCAAACAAAAACTTAAAACCTTACTTTTTCTAAGCATGTAACTGTCAAACTAAACACCATCATTCTTTTAGTCAAATATATCACTATTTAAATTTCGGGACGAAATTTCTAAAAAGCAGGGGATACTGTAACATCCGTCAAAAACGGATTTTACCAAACCCGCTCCGTTTATTAACCGAACAATCAGTTTAAAATTTCGTGGCGGATTTAATGCCCAAATTAATTTTAAACGATACATAATTAATTATTATATTGGAATATATAATTTGTTTTTGAAAAATTGTTAAAAATAATGAAATAAAAATTAAATGTTTCTGCCGGGTTTCGAACCCGGGTCAGTCAGCCGGGTCAACGACTTAACACTCAACTCTCCAACCACTACGCCACTAGTGTTTCTTGTTAATTATTAGAATCAATTAATTCATAACATGTTTTTCCGAATTCAAAACCGGCGCCCAAATTTCAGTCGTCGGAAATCCCGGCGATCTCGCGAGATTGAACGGTTTCTTTTGTTCTTAACGTAAACATTTACTAGGACATCGGTTTATAACCGACGCCTGAACCCGCGACACAAGCTCTAACCGCCGGAGAATTTCTAACCGACGAATCAAGTCGGAAATCGGACCAAATTCATCGACGACCTGCCCTATAAATACCTCCTCGAACCTCTGCAAGCTTTTTCGCTCAAAATCGCACCCTTTCTCGGCGAAAATTTACTCGCCGGAATATTTCTGCACATCGCCAGAAAACCGAGTCCTATACTTCTGAGCCTTACTGAACCCCCTGAGCTTATACCGAAGTCACCCATATCCTTTTCAAGCTTTCTGAAGACTCTCTGCCGCAAGACACACGTCGCCGGAAATCTTTTGCTGTTACCGGAGTTTCGCCGGAGAAACAGAGGAGTCCATTCGGTATACCTTACGCCTAATTTTTCTTTCTTTTTATTTATATCTCACCTGTAATTAACTGAAACACGCTAATGAACATGATTAAAACTTCGAACCAGTCAGTCATTGTTTCTGGTTAAAACTGACGAAGAAGACGAAGTTTCGGTAACACATAAGTTTAATTTAAATCAAGTTATAACTCGGGTTAGACACACAGTCCAGCGGTGGACTGTGTGCACATTAAACACGTAAACGTCTCGAGTTCGAATCTTGTTCCACGCATGGTTGCCTTAATAAAAATGTTTTTTTTGTTAACCGAACCGGAGTCACCGCGGTACATGTTAAGTTTATTAATAACCGGAATAATAACCAAGTTAGACACACAGTCCAGTGGTGGACTGTGTGAATGTTTAATCACACGTCACGAGTTCGAGTCCGATCTACTGCACCGATTCGGACAATTATCTAACCTTTTAAAATAAGGCAGAAATGAAATAATGAAGTTTGTTCATAAGTATAATATAAATCGGATTATTTAACAAGTTAGACACACAGTCCAGCGGTGGACTGTGTGTTAACCTAAACCACAGGTCCCGGGTTCGAGACCTGTGGAGCGCCCGGTCCGACGCATTAAATCATTTTTGAAAAATAAATGATTTTCAGTTTAATCTAATTAGTATATAAATATAATTAAAAACAGAAATATTTCGGGTTAGACACGTAGCTCAGTTGGTAGAGCTGCGTGCACGCGTACGGGAGGTCTCGGGTTCGAGACTCACCCAGCGCACACTTACACGCATACGAACCGGTCAAACAGTCAAGGTCAAAGGTCAAAGGTCAACGGTCAACGGTCAACGGTCATAAAAGTCAACTTTTTTTATTATATTATTTATTTATTTTAATTAAAAATCAATTAAAAATGCTTAAAAATATCATTTTTAAGGTTAGAAAATAGCCTTAAACTCACAAAAATACACCCAACAATCCTACTAAAATGGATTAATAAAATCCGTTTACTTACCGAACCATAATGCTATTTATCTAGGTTAATTTCACTCGTGGTTAAAACCACTTCGCGTGCATTCAACATCATCAACCGAACGCACCCACTGTGAGTGAATCTTACAACTTCCCCTTTTTAATTACACGTTTTGGGGTGTGTCATGTGTCACAAAATAATTAACTCGTTTATTTAAACTTGTGCCATACCATATCGTGATCTAAACTTAGATTGTTTATATTGTTGTGATTATGTATTTCATTTTGTCAACTTATATGAAATTCATTCATTAAGCGCATCAGTTCCTCGTGGGAGACGAGTTGAGCAACGCGTGCCTCAAACCCAATCCATTATTGTTCATGTGTGTATTATTGAGTTTATATTGTTTGTAGTTATGTCTTTCATATTATCATGTTTATGCAATTCATTCATTAGGCCCATCAGTTCCTCGTGAGAGAAGAGTTGAGCAACGCGTGCCTCTAAACGATCCATTATTGTTCATGTGTGTATTGTTTAATATTAAATTGATTTATGAATAAGTTTACATCTATTTTTACTTATGTGTGGTTGTGCACTTTATTTCATAATCAATTAAATAAACTTGTTCAAATGTTTTCCATAGGATTCACTCGCCAACTTTTTGTTGATCCAAAAACCCTTTTACACATGATACAGGTGGACAGGATGAAGCAAGGAAAACATAGGAAATGCCTTAGAAGAAAACAATGAAGCCTAGATTGATATTTAGGACATGTTGTAATATTGATTGTAATTTTCCATTAAAGTGTATTAATGAATATGAAACGTTAAAATAAATGTCATGAGCTTGATGATAACCCAATCATACCCCGATCACCTTTTCCGCTGCGGGTCGGGGTGTGACACATCGGGTCAAGAATACGAATTCCCCTCCACAAGCCATAAATCCTTTTGTGAGCAATAACGGCCTCAGATAACTCTTCAGAGATCTTCCATGAATCATCATTTTGATGAAAGTCTTATTCAATATTAAGTAATGGTATATTCTTCATCGTGCGTGGTCTTTTAATAATGAGAGTAACATCCTTTTGTTTCATTACTGGATCAAACTTGGTAACCTTTCGAGGATAGTGTGACTTCCAGTAGGGAGAACCATGAAGAGCTTCGTACTTGATGAGCTTCCACAGCCGTTGATCCATGAATTTGATCTTGAAGTTGAATGTCTTTGTCTGTGCTAACTCTTGGACATCCCAATATGGCAACGACTTTGTATCACTTAAGTGCTTGAAGTACTTAACACCGAACTCTCGCTTAATAGCATACACATTTAGTTCTTCAATCCATCCCTAGCTGATGATATCTCCTAACGGTTGGTTAGGATCTATAGTAAAGAATGCTAAAGGATGCTTGAATTTCCTTTCAACCGGCATCTCTTTAAACCAATATTTTTTCATCTCTACGATCTCTTCCTTCGAAAGACGTTTACGCACATTGCCTTCTTTCACAGCCTCTTCAACTGTGCACTTTAGCAAATCATTTGTATTTTCAGAAAATAGATCATCAAAGGTTGGGAAGTCATCCGTTCCTTCACTAGAATATTTAGCATTTACATCTTTATCGGAAGCATCCTCCACGACAACCTGATCATAATCATCAGTATCTGGTATGTGCTTGTATATGTAATCATTAGGCTGCATAGCACTAACGTCATTCAATTCTTCTTCGAAGTCGAAAGTAAAGGATCCTTCGTCTACACCTAGCATCTAGGCAATCTCTTCCTTGGTGTAGTTATGAACAAATTCACCTTCTTCAACATTGTGCTCAAGATATATAACTTTTGGTTTTTGCACACAAGAACCAGCTGACAAAGGAGTCCTAGTTGCTCAGACTCATTCACGGGATCCTTCGACTCCCCTGATTTTGTGCGTCATCTATCTGATTAGCAAAGTCGTTCATGTACATGTCAACATCAAACATTTTATTAAAACTAGCATCTTGTACATTATCATTCACACTTTTCTGACCACTAACATCATAACCTATCCCAAACTCCTCGTTTTCATCGAACTCGTCAACCATAGCATCAATCTCAGCATCCATCTTAGGCTTCTCCAAAAGATATTGTTTTGACAGCTTAGGACCAACGTCGACACTTTCACCAATAAGCACATATTTTAAAAGTCACACTCCTCCAACCATAGCATCTGTATCTAGCACAGATTCAGCTTCTGGCGTAGACTGGGCAATCAAAGGTATATCATCTATCTTGCCTTTGCCTTTACCAGCAGTAGCAGCTTTAGCAGCTTCCGTTTCAGCTATACGTGTTCGTTTGGCTACTCTGGCTTTGGCTTCCTCAATCTCTATCTCGTCAAGTTCAGTGGAAAAGTTGATATCAAATCTTTTGTTTAGCACTTTGAACAGCATGTCAAACTTCTTAGCGTTCTCGGCTTTCTCAATCTCCAGGTCTTTAACTACTAGATGTAGCCGTTCATTCTCTGTTGTAACTTTCGAAAGCATAGACACCAAATTCATATTCTCTGTTTCAAGCTGCTTGATAATCCTTTCATTCTCCAAACTTTGACATGAATCTCTTGGACTTTCTCTTATCATCAACCAGTGCAGACAATAATGTTGTCAACCTCTACTTATCATCTTCAAGAAACTTAATTCGACTTTCATGTTCTTTGGTTTGTTTTTCCAACTCACAAATTCTTCCTTCATTAAACATATCTTCTCCAGAACCTTCTGAGAAAGAAAAATCTTCAATGTTAGGAGACTGATCATTTAGAAATTGACTAGGTCCAGATTGTGGAATACGTTGTTGCACAGGAGGAATTGGCTGTTTGGGAGTTGATTGTTTTGGTGGGGATGGTTGTGGTGGTATTATGTGTTGTGGAGAAGGTGGAATAATTTATGGTGGTGAAGTAGGTTGTAGTGGTGATTATGGTGGTATAATATTTGGTGGTGATGTAGGTGGTGGTGGTATTGGAGAAGATGGGTGGAAGTTGTGGTGGTGAAGTTAGTGGTGGGTCAATAGACTTTTCATTCCAGTAACAACCTCCACATCTTTCTTTCTCTTCTTCCCAAATTTCTTTCTCGCCTTTACCGCAGATGGAGAACCAGTTGTTTTAGCAGCACCGGATGCTTTACTTTTTGCGCATTTTGCTAGCTTCCTGGCAGGCTTATATATCACTAACTCCTCATCCGAATCAGAAGGTACACACAAATCATCATCCTCTTTACGCTTGCGCACTTCTTCACGCTTGCGTTCCTCCTCTCTTTTTCTTTCTCTTTCTCTTTCTACAACAATGTTAGGATCTAAATCAGTATCCTCAGAGGACAAACTTTCACCATCACCATCATTTTCTTCCTGAACTTCTTTTGTAAGAGGTTCATTCATTGTCGCTTCTTCATCGTCCGGTTCATTAACTAGTAACATACACACAGTTGCACATTTATGCTTCTTAGGAGCTATTGAAGTGGAGGCCCCTGCAGCTTCTTTGGGGTTGAGGTTTACGTTCCTTCTTTTCCTCTTCTTTTTCGAAGTAAGCACTTCTTCTTGGCACCTAACCCTCAAGACATTCAATTTCATCATTCTCATCACCACTACCATCCTTCCTCCATTTTCCCTTTGGTGGAGGAACATAATTCTTGTCTAGGATCGCTCCAAAAATAGGTTTGGTGGCAGGTTCGGATGTTTTCTTCAAATACAGATTCAACCTATTCAACGTATCTTCATCCATGTAGCTCAGCTTTAGCTTATCATCGTCATTCTTCGCAAGATTCAGAATTGGTCGTCTAGGAGCATCTGCACAAACCGTGGGTACAGTAGAAATTTCTCATTCGAGATGTTCAGCACCATCTTATCAAATATCAGCTTCGAGAAGTTGTATGACAGATTAAGAACAATGGCCACAATCATGCACATTTGATAATCTGTGATGTCGTCAAAGCCCCCCTTTCTGTGACTAAGGTTGCAATGATAGAGTGCACGAAAAAATTTGTATGGTCTCCCCAGATTTGCTTTCTTGAAGTTTGTTGCATTGACATATCCTCTGTATCCCATTCGGTAGAAACAACCTATAACCATTCGGTCGGGATATCCAGTCGGATCCTTTTCGTCATCGTTGAACTCGAGAACCCGTCTAATCAAACTTTCTGTAATATTGACTTCAACATCTTTGCCGTCGATCTTTACTGCAGAAAATATTGCTTTTTGATCTTCATCATATCTTGCAGCTTTCCAAAAGAGTTCAACGTGTGAGCGATACGGTGTATATTTGTCAATAAGAGCCTTAGTAACTCGTAAGCGTCTCATAAACTCTAGAATTCCTTTGAACGGAGCCATCCCAGGAAGATTCTCTTTTGTCTCGCAACATACGTTGTGGATGGGCTCGAACGACTTGTTTTTATCCTGTACACACAAAGAATCAAACACTTAGAAAAGTTTCACGAAAAACTTTCTAACTCTTTGTGCGAGGTGCTTTGGAACGAAGTAACATAAACTTAACTCGCACGAGGTGTAACAAGTAATAGTAGATTTTTATAACACCCACTTCATACGTGGTGTGCATATCACCTCGTACGAGGTGTCACCTCGTACAAAGACATCTGTGATGAACACCAAACATGATAATTGTGTGCTTTATGAAATTGAAGGTTCCATTATGTCCGATTAATGCCGATAAACAAATTTCAAAATTGAAGGTTCCATTATGTCCGATTAACGCCGATAAATAAATTTCAATGATCAATTTTAAGATTCGCCGGTCCAATATTCCTAGATCTATGTTTTTAAGGAGCTAGCGGCTAAGATCCTCAAATTTAAGGTTAAATTGATGTTAATTACCTTAACCATTTTAAGAGGTGTGTAAATCAACCTCCCAAATGTTCAATTTAGTAGCAAATCGGTATAAATCGCTCAAAGATCTTAAATCGCACAAAGTCGTTCTCAACTTGCACCAACTGTTATAATGACAATTCGTACGAGTTAGCCTATATATATATATATATATATATATATATAATATAATATATATATATACTATATATATATATATATATATATAATATATATATATATAAGACCAGTTCCACATCGTACAAGTTGGCTGCTGATTTGTGCGAATTGTCCAACTCGTGCGAGGTGACCTTTGAACTTAAAATTTTTAATTTCACCTTTTTGCGTATTTTAACAGTTTTAGCGACCCACTTAGTTGACCAAGTCCCAGTTAATGACCCTGGTTAACTGATTTGTCTACCAAGTCTAAGTTAATGACCTTGGATGAACACTTTATGAACAAACTGCTGTTATAGACAATGTAAAGTTTCACATTATAGAACTTTTGATCTTTTTACAAAATATTTTCTCAGTTTAGATCAGCTCCTAACCCGTTGTCTACTGGATCTCTCAGTGTTCAACAATTCTGGATTTTGAAGATCCATTTTCTATCATCAGTAGCCAAACCGTAAGATAGGATTAAAATCTTTTTGAATTTTTCAAAGTTTATATTAATACACTCTTAAAATCTTTTTGGGTTTTTATGAAATGAAAAGTAAACTTTGTTACAAAAGATATTTACAGACATATTTTTGTGAGTTCGGGTTAGAGGATCATAAAAGTTTTTAGATATATCACCAGTACCGTTGATCTTTATAAAACTTTAGTTCTAAACAGATTTACTTGGATTGTCAGTATACTGATCCACTTAAACCTTGGCACATTTCTCAATTGTTTCAAGATACGTTAGGTAATTTTAGGAACATGACTCAACTGTGTTTCCCACCCTGAATATACTCCCGTATCGAGATTCCCAGATTTCATCTCACAGATGAATATAGCCAATTGATATATGTATATAGGGTGATGCAAGACCTTAAGAACTCATGTTAGTACTACCGTATAGTCAAAGAGATGAAGGCTTGACTAAGGTGGTGTTCCAAAGTTTGGAATCTTTTATATTGCAAATTATTGTATCTTTTGATATTTTCAATTTTTTATGCAGCTTTAGGGGGAATGAATGCAAAAACTATATACAAGCTCTAGGCCATAGCTGGCGCAAACTAAAAAGAACTCATATAATACCCCAGATATCAATTATCTATAAAGACTAGTATCTCAGAATCTGGCATCTCTCAAACGAAATTTCAGAGTACTAAGACTGTATATCCGAGAGATGTTAAGCCACAGATTAATCAGTTTTTCTTTTGTGTTTATATCTTGAAAACAATTTACGGAATGTGCGAAGCCTACTAGCACATCATCAGTAAGACCTGTTTAAAAAATTTTTTAACATTACATTTCTTTAGCATACTGTGATAGTTCACTAATGTACTATTATTTCCTCCTTTTACACGAAAACTCTTTTTAGCTTTTTCAAAAGTTTTTCAACTTATCCTATGTTGTATTTTTCCACTACGAATCTCTCCCTAAAACTAAAAACATATTTTCGTATTTTTGTTTTAAAGAAAGAAATGTGAAAGCGATGATGATTACTAAAATTCGTCATCTGATCCGTATTCAAGCTCAATTTCCTCATTAATATTAGATTTTTTAAATCGTTAAGTCTCATAAGATATTTAAACTAGTTCGATTAAATGGTTTGGTATAAAAATCTACCTTTTATTCATCAGTGTGGGGTTTTTCAATTCGAATCAACCTTTTCTCGTGACAAGGGATAAATTGATATTGATTTCAATGTGTTTCGTTTTAGAGTGTTGAACCGGATTTTTGGTTATATCGATGGCTACCTTATTATCTACATATATGGGCGTATCAAGAAACTGCAATCCATAGTCTCTCATCTGGTGTTGTATCCACAAATTTTGTGAACAACAGCTGGAAGTTGATACGTATTTAGCCTCGCAAGTAGAGAGAGTGACCGTGGTTTGCTTCTTGCATTATCACGTTACTAAGCGTGTTTTGAAGAACTGGTAACCGGTGTCGTATATTTGGCATTAAGCTTGCAGCATCCGAAATCTGAATCTGAATATCCAACAAGGTCGAAGTTGTCGTTTTGCGGATACCACAAGCCCGTGCTTGGGCAACCTTTCAGGTATCTGAAAATCTGCTTGACTATCATCAGGTGCGACACTCGAGGACTTGATTGATAACGAGGGCAAAGGCAGGGTTGGATACATGATGTCTAGTCTAGATGCTGTGAGATACATCAATGATCCAATCATCGATTTGTACAAGGTTTCATCTATCTTGACTCCGTGTTCGTCTAGGCAGATTCCATGATTAATTGCCAATGGGGTAGGTAACGATGATGTTCCATACATTTTGAATTTCTACAAGATATCGTCGACGTACTTTTCTAATGGTTGAAGATACCATCACGCAACTGATCAACTTAAAGTCCAAGAAAGAACTTCATCTCTCCCATTGAGCTCATTTCGAACTTCTTCTTCATGACTGCCTCAAAATCTTTGCATAATACTCATTTGTTGAGCCGAAGATGATATCAACCACATAGACTTGTACAATCAGCAAGGGTCCGTTTACCTCCTTCGTGAAGAGTGTGCAGTCAACAGTGCCTCTGATAAACCGTTGCTCAACAGGTACTGAGAGAGTGTCTCATACCAGGCTCTCGGGACCTGATGTAACCCGTATAATGCTTTATCTAGTAGATAAACCTTGTCCTTGTGCACTGGATCGACAAACCCCGGTGGTTTTCCAACATACACTAACTCCTTCACATTTCCATAAAGAAAAGCAGACTTGACATCAAGCTGGTACACTTTGAAATTTCCATGACGAAAATGCCAATGACTTCGAGTCGAGCGACCGGAGCATAAACCCCAATATAATCAATGCCTTCCTACTGTTGAAATCCTTTGGCAACGAGTCGAGCTTTGTTGCACACGACTACCCCTCGATCATCTCTTTTGCACTTGAAGACCCATTTTGTACCGATAGCTTTCTAATTAGCCGGTAGGTCAACAAGCTTCCAGACACCAAGCTTCTCAAATTGTTGCAGCTCCTCCTGCATTGCGTTTACCCAGCTTTCATTGGCAAGCGCGTCTTTGTTTGATTTTGGCTTAATTTGCGAAATAAAACAACGATGTAAGCACATTTCTTGAATTGGTGCAATCTTTGTATAAAACCAACTTCGATCTTTGTTAATCTTATTGTGTGTTTTCACTCCAGCTTGTAGTTCTCCGATATATTCTCTGATGGATGGTAGGACAAATTCCTTGGCCACATTAGGAACGTCCATTTCACTTTCCAAATTTGTGATGTTCTGTTCGACAGTCGTATTACTTGTTGATGCATCATTCTGATTTCTGGGACTTGCAGAATTGATTTATTAGACTTGTTATCTGACCAGATCCTTTGTGGAACTAGATTCACCACCATTATCATACGATGGTTCAGCGTCAGAATTAGAATCATCCGTCTTGTTGAAAGCGGGCTCAGTGATATTTCCTGCTGGTTTGACGACAGGTTCAGAATGAGTCGTGCTCGGACCTTCACCAGAAACATTTGTGCCAATAGGTGGTTGAGTAACCACTACTGATCTTGGAACTTGTTCTTGATTTGCTGCTTGATGTTGTTGATATAATAACACAAGTTCCTCTTTGTTAGGTACTTCTAGTAGGTCGAATGAATTCCATAAGCTCTCATAATTGAACATCCAGGGTTCACCAGGCTTTTAAGTAGGCCTTGTGTATTTCCGACAGTCGACATGTTGAGAAAGGATCACTTGCTTTATGCTTGGCAGATATACTCTTCTCAACAGACTAGCATAACCTACGAAAAACCCTTCCAAAGATTTAGCACCAAATTTTCCGTCTGGGTCAATGACCATACACGGAGACCCGAATGGCTCCAAAAACTCTAATTTTGGCTTTTGTTGATTAAGCAGTTCGAAACATGTCTTCTTGTGAGCCTTGAGGTCAAAACCCTATTCAACGTGTAGCAAGCAAAGGCAACGATTTGCTCCAAAAACTAATAGGTAATTTACAACCGGCGAGCATTGTGCGTGCTATTTCAATGAGAGATTGAATTTTCCGTTCAGCTACTCTATTTTGTTGTGGAGTAAAGGGGGCGATGAATACGTGAAGAATCCCTTTGTCGTTATAGAATTCAAGCATTCGATTATTCTTGAACTCGGTACCGTTTCACTTCTTAGCCTTCTGATTGGAAGATGGTTCAGGTTCTCTAGCTTTCTGAAGAGAATCATAAGATTTTAAAATGTTTCATCTTTACTCTCCTAAAACATGACCCATGAGAACCTTGAATAGTCGTCTGTCACAACAAGGCAATAAAGATCTCTTGAAATACTTTTGATGTTTACTGGCCCGAAAAGATCCATATGAAGCCTTTCCATGGTAACTTGATGGATTTCCAAAGTTTCCTCGGGTGTAATTTCTTATGCTCTTCCCCTTTTTGTAGCTAAGACAATCGTCGCCTAGATGAAGACTTTTAAGATTGACACCCTTCACCAGGTTGTTGTGTACCAGGTAGTTAATTTTCTCAAGTGAATATGTCCCATCTTTCTATGCTAGAGGATTGATTCTTTCTCAGTTGCTTTGGTTACAAAACACTGTGCCGATTTCGAGGTACTGGATGCAACGTTCATGTCAGGATATAAAGATCATTTTCTCATGGAGCTTGCATGAGGATCCACTCCACAGGAATATTGAACCCCAGCTTCAGAATTAAGCATTCCTTATCGTTGAAGTGCATTATAAACTACTTATCACAAATTTGAGAGATGCTCAGATGATTGTTCTCTAATTCTGCAATACAATTTACTTTGTCGAACGAGACCACTCCATTCGAAAGCTTCCCTTCTCCAACAATTCTTCTACCTTGATTTCCAGCGAACCCCACATAGCCTCCACGAATAGATTTTACATCATAAAATAAGGCTAGCATTCCTGTCATGTGAGAGAAACTCCACTGTCCATGATCCACTTTGATATGAATTGACCTCGGGAGCCCCTGCACATGCAAATAAGTAATTACTTAAACAGTGAAACCCAAGCCTGCTTGGGTCTTGGGTGTGTTTGGAATATCAAACTTCGGAACTTTGACTTTGAAATCCTGTTCGATCTCAGATTTAGCTGGAACAAGTGTTTTCATTTCTGCAGAAGATGGTTTGATTTTAGCTACCCAAGTTTGTTTTTCAGAACTGCCTTTTTGGTATAAAATTTTGATCTTGTTGTCTATTCTTGGTTGAAGTTTCACCAATTTCAAATTTGAATTATTTTGAACAATTGATTTCCTAATTCTGTCGGATTCATTATGTCTTTTTAGGATTTATTTTGGTATAAACTTGGGAGCTTTTTGTTTCTTTTATTCTGTAGATCTTCTCGTATTGTAACAGTTTTGGATTTCTTTGGGAACGTTGTCGTGCAAACTGGCCAACTTTGTTGCACTTGTAACATTCCTGCTGTCATTTCTAAAAGAGGAATCCAATTCCTATTCTATACTCTCCTTTTCATTTTTAAACTCATCATTGGATTGTTAACCAATGCTCTCTTGTCCATTTTCAGTGTTTGTTCCATAAACAAAATCGATTTTCTTTGTAAAATTTATTCCTTTGGAACCTATTGTTCTTCTTTTTCTTTTGATAACCCAACCTACTCTCCTGTTTTCAGGATAGTATCTACCCTTCTGATAGGAATTTTTGTAAACACGTTTTGATTTGGAGTAAAATGACGCATCTTGTTTTTCGATATCAGAATGACTGACTTCAACTAGCTTAAAAAACTTATCAACCCGATCAAGATTTACATTCTGAATCAGGATATCCTCATCGGAATATAGTTTATCAAATCCGTCCATTTTGTACACAACTACATTCGGATCATCTTTTAAACCATTTTCTGATGATGCAACATCCGGTTCAGATTTTCGAGATTTGACTTTGCACTTTCAAAAATAGAACTCTCAGACTTGTCAGACTTATTTCCCAAAACGTTTTCGACCACAGCTTTTACCACTTCATATTCACAGTCATTTTCTGTTTTGGTGTATGTTACATCGATGTTCTCAAGCAGACCATTTTTCTTTTCAGTTTTAAATTGAGTGCCTTTTCCACCCCATATGGTTTCTTTCTTGCTATAACTATTCCACAAGGGTGGTGGAACAGGATCGTAACCTACACCTTTGTTTTCATCAATTTTATCATCTTCCTTACTCTCAATTTTCGGAAGAATGGAATCAATGACGCATGAACTAGTAGAGTAACTGATTAACAACTTGTTAACCCATTCAGTTTCGGTTTTCATTTTCTCAAGTTCACTTTTTAGCTTGGCAATTGTATTTAAATGAATATTGATGGCCATTTGTTTGTCCATTACAGTTGCTTTGAGCATTGAAAGTATTATAATCACATGACAAATTATCTGCATGAGTTTTCAGCTCTTTGTATTTTTTATCTTTTTCGAGACATTCCTTGCATGGCTCTTTGAACTTCATGCAAGGTGTTTTTTCTTTGACATTTTGAGCCTTAATTACTTCCTCTACTGACTCATATATTGACACATTTACCGATTTGACTCTAGCTTCCTGAGCTTCCTGAGTAACTACCTCTTTCACGTTAGCCATTAAAGCTTTGTTGGCTATGTTAGATGGATTCTCCAAGGTCATCTCCTTGGTCACATCAATCACCTCTACTATTTCAGGCTTTATTCTTTTTCACATGGTCAATGGTAGCTTGAGTCGAAGTAACCTGCAAAAGTTTTAAGAAATATCAGAAGGCAATAGATGTCTAAATGCACTATTTAAGAGTTCTTCTTCCTCTACGATGTGTTATAATATTCTTCTGGTGCTTCGTCAAAGGATACCTCAACATATTCTTCTTCTATCTATTCTAGTTCTTCAATTATTTCAGCTACCCATGCGAGGCTTTCATTCTTTGTGATATACTTGTTCCAGTTGAACCCTTCATCTTCTTGGGTGACAACCAGAGCCTTATCTTTTGAGTTTGATGGCCCGTCTTCAATCTGCACTAACCTGGTCTGAGGTTGGGGTCGATGATATATGGCTTTTTTGTAGTAATCATCAGCAAATGGATTCTGATTTCCTTTGACTTCTCTGTTTGGGCACTCTCTCTTGAAATGTCCATTTTCTCGGCACTTGAAGCATGTTACTTCAGCCTTATCAAAACCCAGTTTGTCATCAAGTCCTCCAGGCTGCCTTTTCCTGTGATTTTCATAAAGCGTTGAGCTCTTCAGACTATCGAGGCCATACACCACTTAATATTAATCAATTCCAATTCAATCGGATCAATCTGATCATAATCTTCTTTTGTCATTTCAGGATTCCCGATCCTTCTAGCTACCAGACTTTCATATGACTCAAGAATTGATGCATGCAAGGCCATGTGCTATCTGGCCATGTGTTCATTGAAGTCTTGAGCATTTTTGAGATTCACAGCGATGTTGCATTGCAGAATTCGCTTGTTTGAATTAGGTTGATTACTTTGATTGTTCTGAGAATTGCTTGAGCTTTGTGAAGTTTGTGGAGTTTGAGGAGTGTTGGGGTTGTATGACGGATACGACTGAAACCCACTAGATTGGTTTGATGGTGGACTCGTAGTATTGTTGACATTGAAAGCAGTTTGAACCTTGGGACTTTGTATATTTTGTAGTTCTGGTTCACATCTTGTTGCATGTGAGCGCCTTTGTTCTTTGCCATCTTCTGCATAGCTCATGGCCTTTTAATCTTTCGATAAATCTTCATAATGTGAAATTACTGTACTCTGTGCCATTTTTAAGGATAGTCAGATAAGTAGTCCACTCTCCTTTTGGTAAAGAATCGGCCAGTTTATCAACTAGTTCTTCATTGGTTTCAAAAATCCCTATTCGTTTCATTTGAACCACCAAATGACAGTATCTTTCGATCAGCTGTTTCATAGTCTATGCTTTTATGAGATTGAAAATATCGAACTCCTTGCTCAGCCTCGCTTTTCTTCCTTTTCAAAGTTGAGAACTTCCTTGGAACTTAAATCTTAAAGCATTCCACAGAGACTGGGCGTCATCGTCATGTTGCAGAAGAACCAAGATATCTTCTTTTACTGCCTGTTGAAGTATATTCAACATTTTCTTCCCATTGATAAACTTTTCTTTCTCTATATCGGGAGCTGAGCCAGTGTCTTCTGAAGACCACTTTCAACTGTAGGTGCTGTGTACTTTGACTCAATGGCAAACCAACATATAAAATTATTAGCTTAAATCCAGTTGATGAATCTCTCGCTCCAACTGTCATAATCTTCTAAGTTCATGAGTTTTGGCAGTTTCGTCATGGTTCCCATTTCGTTCTCTAGGTTCATGTTCTGAGCTTCAGCAGTGGTAACAGTAGATGTGGCGAAAGTGTTAAAGAGTTCCTCTTCAATATATTACATGAAAATTGTCGAAATCAAAATTTGATTAGAACGTGTTTTGGTGCAAAGTGTGCTTGGTGCGATGTGGTACTCCGTACGAGGTGTTCACAAACAATTTTTAAGATAAGATTACCCGCTTCGTACGAGTTGGAACTCACTTCGTACAAGGTGGATATAGAAAGAAATTTTAAAGCTTGGAACGATCTGAAGTCGCCTAGTACGAGGTGTCTAGGCAACTCGTGCGAGGTGTAATATTAGCTCGCACGAGTTGTGTTCACAGCTTCGTGTTTTTCTAATTTTTCGCAATTTTTGAATGATTTCGGTTGATTTTAGGTCTGAAAGTTTCAAGAGTTTGTTCAAACTGGTTTTAACATGTTATATTAGAATCCTAGTCCAATTTGTCCATGAAATTGTCTAGATCTCATAAAAGTTATAAGGAGTAGATATAGAGATCTTTAATTGCTGAAATATGATCAAATGTCTTCAAATCAAGCCTCCTGCTCTGACACCACTTATGGGAGGATCGGCTTTCCCCCTAAAGCACTGAACCGGACTCGAGCTAACCAACAGTGCGCGGAATTCATCGTTAGCAAGTTTGACAAAAGATCGGATCTACTGTTTAAACGCTTTTGCTTCTTGTATTAATAAATGTGGACGAATTACAGATAGCAAAACTGACAGGGCTTCGCCTCAGTATCCAAAAAAAGCAGCTTCTGACTCGAGACCCCAACTCTGCTATTTATAGACATGACAGCTTCGCACGAGTTGCAGTTGCCACTTCGTCAGAAGTGCACTTCTACGAAGTGGCCTAAATACATACAAAACATTTAATAAATCTAACATTAAAAGCCCTGTAAAATTAGACGTGACCTAAGAAGTAGGCTATAGACATTTCGTACTAACATCGTTAAAATAGAAAAAGATCAACAAGAGATAAAGAACTATTACACCTCTTCTATGAAGCCAGCTTCGAGACCAAGGGATGCATAGCAATTAAAGTATCCTCCAATGGATGTCATGGAGGCTAGGGAACAAGATGTCAAGGATATACTACTAGACCCTAAGTATCCTGAATCCAAAGTTTTTATAGGATCTGGGATCCTTGATAGCATAAAGTAGGATCTTGTATACTTCTTAAAGAGAAGAAGTCTACTTTTTCTTGGAAACATGAAGATATGACATGTATCTCCAAAGATATTATTACTCATAAATTGGACATTGATAAATATTTCAATCCAATCCACCAAAAGAGAAGGAAGTTTGCACCTGAAAGGAATGCCATTATCCAAGAAGAAGTGGACAAACTTTTAAGGGCAGGTATGATTAGAGAAGTCAAGTATCAAAATGGTTTGCCGATGTGGTGGTTATCTAGAAGAAGAATGGAAAGTGGAGGGTATGCATAGATTTTACTGATCTAAATAAAGCATGTTCCAAGGATCCTTTTCCACTTCCTCAGATTGACTCCATGGGGGATTCAACATCCGACTGTGAATTGCTTACTTTTATGGATGCTTCATCTGGATTTCAACAAATTCAGATGGAACCATCTGATCACGAGGATACGACATTCATGACTCCCACTTGCATATACTGTTATATTGTTAGGCCCTTTGGATTGAAAAATGCAGGTGCCACGTACCGAAGGTTGGTAAACATGATGTTCAAAGAACAACTTGCACACACTATGGAGGTCTACATCGATGACATGGTGGTTAAGCCTAAGAAAGTAGAGGATCATCTTGGAGATTCAAAGTAGCATTTAACATCCTTGACCAACACAATATGAAGCTAAATCCTTCCAAATGTCATTTCGGTGTTAAAGTTGGAAAGTTCTTAGGATACATGGTGACCAAGAGAGGGATCGTAGAAAGTCAAGAGCAGATTAAAGCTATTGTGAATATAAAATCCCTGCCAATGCCAAGGATGTCCAGAGATTGATAGGAAGAATCGCGGCCCTAAACAGATTCATTTCGAAATCCTCATAGAAGTGCAAAGATTCCTATGACATACGGAGGAAGAATAAGAAGTTTAAGTGTACTAAGAAGCATGAAGCTACACTCAAGGCTCTCAAGGATTATCTATCCACAGCACCAGCCCTGATGAAACCAGAAGACGGTGAGCCATTATCTTGTACTTAGTTGTTTTAGGTAAAGCACTAAGTGTTGTGTTAGTTAAGGATCATTAAGGTCAACAACATCTAGTATATTATGTAAGCAAAAAACTTCTTGGTGCTGAAGCCAGGAACCTGAAATGTCAGGTAGAATGGCAAAGTGGGCAGTCAACTTAGTGCATATGACATTAAGTATGAACCTAGGAATGCCATCAAGTCTCAAGCTTTAACTGACTTTGTAGCTTATTTCAGTAGTGATCTACAAAGGGAAGCTGAACTAGAGGTTCAACAGCTTGATGAGACCAAGGATCCCTGGACACTCTTCACTGATGGAGCCTTAAATGTCAAAGGAACTGGACTAGGCATACTACTAAAATCTCCACAGGAGACATAATACCCCAATCCATTGCATGTGAATTCCAAACTACTAATAATGAGGCAGAATATGAGGCCTTAATAGCATGTTTGCAATCAGCTAAGCCAATGAGGATCATGTATCTTCAAGTGTATGTAGATTCATTACTAATTACTAATCATTATAATGTCTCATATACTATCAAAGGATAAAAGCTAATCAAATATTTAGAGATAGTCAGGAGACTGGCAGATTCTTTTGCCTTTTTCAACTTAACACAAGTACCTAGAGAGGAGAATGCAGAAGTAGATGCTTTAGCTAACCTTGGATCATCCTTAAAGATGCAAGAGGATGTCAGGATACCTATCATCCATGTTCTATATCCTACAATTAAGGAAAGCGAAATGATGGAGGTAGTGGAAGATATTGTAATCATACCCAGTGATGATGTGAAGTCAAATTCAGGATCATGGATACTTCCAATTCTGAAAATATTCAGAGTGGGAGATTCCCACCGGGGAGAATCCTAGAGCCTTTAGGATTAAGGTATCTCAATTCACCATACTAAATTATATGTTATATAAGAGATCTCTTGTAGGTCCCTATTTATGGTGCATTGAGGATCTAGAAATTCAAGTCTTGAAGGATTTTCATGAAGGAGGCTGTGGAAATCACACTGGGGAGAGCACTATTTTCAAGGATCCTCAGAACTGATACTAATAACCTACAATGAAGAAGGATGCTGTGGAATATGCAAGAAATATGATGCTTGTCAAAGACAAGCAACATCCTACATCAGCCAGTAGAGCCTTTAAATCCAATAACTTCCTCTTGGCCGTTCATGAGATGGGGATGGATATAGTTGGTAAACTCCCAAAAGCACCTAAGGAAAAATATTTATGCTATCCATGACGGACTACTTCTCTAAGTGGATAGAATCAGAAGCCTTTGCTCAAGTCAAGGAGAGAGAAGTCATAATCTTCATTAAAGAAAATACTATTACCAGATTTGGAATTCCCTCTGAAATTATTTGTGATAATGGATCCCAATTTATTGGGAGTAGAACTACTAAATTTTGTGATAGCTTGGGGATTAAGATGATAGCATCAACACTAGTCCACCCACAAGCCAATGGTCAAGCAGAATCAAGCTATAAGATCATCGTCAACAACTTGAAGAGGAAGCTTGGGTCAAGAAAGGAAAGTAGGATGATGAGCTACCGTATGTCCTGTCGGCAGATAGAAAAACTCCGAAGAATGCTACGGGCCAAACTCCATTCTCCCTAGTCTTTGGAGATGAGGTGGTGATCCCTACAGCAAGAACAAGCATCGTGATCCTGAAACAAATGCTGAAAACTTGACCCTAAGACCTGGATACTGTGGACGAGCTTAGAGATTTGGCAAGAATAAGGATGGCTAGCTTAGATGCTACATATAACAAAAATGTCAGGATCAGAAGATTTCAAGTTGGTGATTTGGTTAAGAAAAGCATTCCAGAACACTACTCATTATATATTATAAGGAAAGGATATTAAGCATTTAATATCCATTTTTATCAAGTTCTAAGCTTTTGTAGAGTTTTTTACATTTATTTAAAAGGATTAAGGGGTTGGCCACCTTTCTCCCACATTTAAGGTATCTTATACCTTCTAAGGTTTAAAGGTTTTCACCTTTCACACTAATTGGGTTTCGACACCCCGTCAGTAATGCACGTTTAGCCACGTATAGCTCGAGGCAATGGGACAATTTCATTGTTGTTGGCTGTATGTAGGATCCTAAGTATAATGGTAGATTACCATACATTCGTTATTCTAAGGTTTCTAATGTTTTCACGTTAGCTAAGGTTTTGGCATTTTCATGTCACTCACGTTAGGCTTATCCCTAGTTCGGCCAGATCCCAAGAATTTTGGGCTTATACCTAGTTTATTTGCGCTTGTCCCAAGTTTATTTAGGCTTGTCCCCAGTTTATTTGGATTGTTACCAGTTATAATGGATCTATTCCCAGAATATTTGGCTTAGTCCCAAGTGGTTTGTTACAGGTTCATGGAATTTGGCAAATAAGGATCCTGAATCCTTAAACCTTAACCAATTTTCTTTGATCTGTTTTGTAAATTTGAAGGATACAGAGTCTAACTTGGAATCACTAGTATATTTTATCCCTAACTTATTTGAATTATTATTTACATCCTAGACCTTCCGATTGAAATGTATGACTTTTGGTCACATAATTTCTTATATTTCCTAGAATGTCATGATAGACACTTAGTGTATTTTTGGTAATCCAAGATTTTTTAAAGTCTTGTAAAATAAAGCTATTGATATATCAAAACAACATTTCAGAAATAAATATACAACACAAAGTATAGTTAAAAGGTTGTAATTATTATTAAAAACCTATCAAAAGATTGTCAAAATTATTAACCCAAGTTTCTACCAGCAAAACGTGGCCCGTCCACCGGGTTGTTAAAGGGTGTCCATACTAATTGTTATCAAGCAAAGGAAAATAAAATGAGGGGCGTCAAGGGCTTCATACTCCACAAATAAAGGACCATCCACCTTTGCCACCCCCTATTGTCTAAAGGATCAGTGATCCTTAACTAAATATCTATTCTTCAAATACTTACAGACCATAATTGTTTAGAATCAAAACATCATCAACAAAAACCACAAAATCCTAAAAAAGTGGGATCGGACCATAATATCCTTCATCGCCCACTCAAGCAGCATCACCTTTAGCTGCACCAACACATCTTGCTTCACCTCCAGCAACCTTGATCACCTCCTTAGCTCCGATAGATCCAGCCTCCAGCATCTGTACCGGCTCTGGCTCCTCTTCATCACCAAGCTCCAAGAGTCTTGCCTCCCAACTAGCCAGATCCCATGAAGACCAGTCAAAGGCAGGATCCATTGCCTCCTTAACAATCTTGATTCTAGCCTTAAGGATAGCTCGAGCAGTGCAAATCTTGGCCTCTTCGGTTACCTACATTTCCGCCCTGTCATCCTGCATGTCAGCCTCCAAGATCTTCTTCTCCAAAAGGTTGTTTTCTTTTTCCAGCTTGGAAATCATCTTGTCCTTGGCAGCAGCTATAGACCGAAGATCGGCTAGATTATCCTCCAGCTCAACTAGACTCTTGTCCTTGTGGGCCTTCAACCGAACAAACCTCTACAATGGATAACAAGTTCAGTTAGAATCAAGAATCCTTCACTAAAGATGACAATGACATAAAGGATCCTTACCTAGCAATGAAGTCATGGATTAGCCGCTCAGCCTGGAGCTCGTCTTCCTCAACATTCATGGGATTTATCCTTTTTTACCTAGACTTGGACCCGGTGGTGATGGCATTTGGCTCTGGAAAGCTTGGGCCTTTGGCAAGCTCCTTCTTGATGGAGTGGGGAGAGATGATGCTATCAGCTTCATCTAGGCCAAACATGGTAGCAGACTTGGTGGTAGATTTCTGAGCACCTACATCGACAAAAAAAAATAAGTCTTATTACTTTGTACAACTTTTTCAATATAAAATTATATCTTTTACAGACGTACAAAATACTAACTCGACATTGTATAGGAGGCGGAAGTGTTGGCTTCTGGATCCTTCATTCTTGGCTTGAATGTTCTAATCGATGAGTCAAGGGCCTAAAATACAGCAAGTCTCTCTTTCGTTCCTGGTGAATTGGCAAGGAGGCAAAATTGGTCATTGCATGCAAAAAGGTAAAAGTAAAAGTCAGTAACAAGAAATAATTTCTCAGTGACTACCTAAGGATCCTATATCCTACCCTTCATGATCCACTTTTTGGGTAGACTATTCCCAAGAGGTATGCAGTCCCTTGCACAAAGAAGAATTGATTCTTCCAGGCAGAACCGTTTTGAGCGGATTTGAGAATGGGTAAGGGCTGTTGGGGTTTGGCTTTGAGCAAGAATTGATGGGAACCATGAGTGACGAGGCTGTAGAGGTAGGAAAGCTTGGATAGATTGAAGTTGATTCTTCTTTGCTGATGATTTGTTCAAGGGTATACAAAACCCTTTAAAGCATAGGTATGGCCTTACTATAGCTCACACCAGTAAGGGTGAAAAACCTTTGAGTGAAATCAGGAAAGGGGTAGGTGAAGCGAGAAGGAAAGGTAAGGTAGGGAAGCACACCCAAATGGATGAGATAGAATCGCTTGTCATGGTGGAATCATATGGCCGGAATATGGTCTTTGGAGGGAATATGAATGCAAGTTATCAATCTCAAAATCAGTGAACTTGCAAAGCTCCGAAGTTGGGTTTGAGAAAAGGGTTTTGGCTCTTGCTCGGAGAGGATCTAGTGGCAATTTTCGCCATGATAAAGAAGAAAAGAGGATGAAGAAATTTTAGAGGTAAAGTGAAGAGAGAAGAAGAATACCTAATTTGATCTTGGAATGAGGATTGATCTCTTGATCTTTAAATAGTTCTCAATCCTACCTCTACCATATATAGCGTGATGATTGTTGTAGGTTATCCCATCAATGAAGTAAGGAAGTGTAACTGCTAGTTACATTCACAACGGCTAGTTCGCATCTAATTGAAAAATGGCTAATCTGATTAACTTCTTATTCTGCCATTTTGGGGAAATTGTTAGAGCATTGATTTTGATACTATGGATCATGTATCCTGAGATTTGACCTGGATCACTTATCCTTCACAGATAGTGTAGGAAGTCTGGGGATCAAGGATCCTTATTATTACTTATGTTGACTAAGTGGACTTAGTCTTTGCTGGAATATTGGGGAATATGCTCATATTCATGCACGTGCAAGTGAAGTAGTAGCCGTTATGTGAGATCGTGGGAGACTTGACTAATTTGCAGATAGTTAGCTACTAGGTATACCACAGGGGATTTTGGGCTTGATTTAGCATATACGAACACACACTCTCTCTCGCAACATTCAAACGTTCTACGCGCAAACATTAGAATTCAATTGTAACAAGCTCAAGATCTTTCAATGTTGTAATCTATATCTTGAATATAGTTGATAGTGATAGTTTTCACTATCTGAGGTTTTTATGCCGGTGATCTACTAGTGATCAAGGTTTTTCTCATATAAAGCCTTGTGTTCATCATTTAATATTCGTTTACACAATTATTAAACACATTAGCACTCTATCTCACAATCAAAGTTTGGTTACATTATCCTTAAACTGATTTTTGACCAAAACAGGTATATTCTGTTTAAGTTGGACTTTAGCATGGGGAATTTTGGTAACTAACTACTTGGGTTTTGAGAGCATAGCACCCAACTGTTCCATCAATTCATTAAACTTCTCATCTTGGGCATCATCCAAGTTAATGAATTCAGCTGCTCCCCACCAGAGGTGGTTATATCAGTATTGTTTGTGGCTTTTGAACACAAAAACACTTCCTAATGCCCTTTTTTCTTGGTAATGGGTAATTTTTAGCAGTTTCTCTTTCCAATACCATAAGGGCATAGATGAGTTTGGTTATTGTTGCCTGCATGATGGTCTTAAGGATAGTTTCACGCCTTCTTGTAAACCAATGGGTTTGATAAGAATGGTGGAAGCCTCTTCCTCATGTGGGTGAGCTAGATTTCTTTTGTACGAGGGCTTCAATCTGTGGTTGTATCTCTGTGATTTGTGGCTGAGATGTGCCCTTTTCATGGTACTCAGGAAGATCGTCCTCATGAGTCTTTTTTTCAAAACTACTGGTTGTAACATCCGCCAAAAATAGATCCTAGAAAACCCGACTTGTTTTGTAAACCGGATCCTATGATTAATATATAAAATGGGATTTTTATTATCCAATCATTTTTATTTAGTTATAATATTGTGTTATATTAATTAATTAATATAATTATTTAATGGTTTAAAAAATATTTTATAATACGTCATTGTTAATATTTATGAAGGAAAATGATAATGAGGTTAGAATTGTAAGTTAGTGTTAGTTATAAAGGTAGGGAATGAAATTTCCTTTCTCTAAATCTAAACTCATCCCTTCTAACCAGCAGGCCCAACTAGCTACTTTTATAAAAAAATCATGAGTCATGTAATACAAATCGAGTGCAATTTAAGAGGAACTAAGATAACATTTTAGAGTAAACTAATGACATGAAATGTTTTGTATTTATTTTAAATACTTAATGATAGTTAATGGGATTATATCTATGAAGTAGTTTGTGAAATGACATTTCATATATGTATGAAAAACTAAATTAGAATTGTTATTTTTTAATTAAGATGGAGTTAATACTCAAATGAAGATGAAAATCCCAATTTAAAAATATTAAAAAAAGCCATAAATCCTTTCTTTACTTTATAAACCATTGGTATACTTTCACTTTATTACAATCAATGTAGCCATTAATGGCCATAAATTAGGATGTAAATTTTTTTAAAAGACATGTTTTTTTTTCTTATTTTTCTATTTGTTGTCTTATACTATATCACACCTTCTCTTTCCCATCTTCATCCACACTAAATTTAGTTTTCTTCTCATCCCTTTTTCTCTCTATTTCACCTCTTTACACAATCATATATCATGAACCTCATGTTTGCAAGCTACAAACATCTCTAAAGGCTTGAAACTTCCTTCTACAGTTTCAACCTCAATTCTAATCCGTTTAGGTAATTCTTAAGCCTAATTTGATTTACTTTTTGCCATATACAAAAGCCTCTATCAATTTTTGTTGAAAATAGGCAATTGATTCTCAATTTGAATAATCATATTCTAAAGTTCATACTACTTTAGAGATTTTTAGGATTCTTAACTTTAAACCAATTAACCAACTTTTTGACATTATATTTCATACTATTTGATGATTTCATCTTTTTTTAGTTTTAGATATATTAATGATATTTTTAGAGTGATATCTATTATTTTAAGTAATTCAATCTTTATATAAAAATAACATATGTACTCTATAGAGATCTTGGTTACATTCTAAACCCTATTAAATCCAATTAATATTCAAAACCTATTTTTTGGAATCATAAAAATATTATGTAGACATCTCTAATTAAACTAGATCAAACATATTCACAATATATATGACATATTTTTTTCATATAAATTATATACAACACTAAAATCCACATTTCCTTCCTATTAGTATAAATTCCTTAGACACTTTTACAGAATATATATATTACTCCTATAAATAATTTATAATGTGTCATATATGTTATGAATTATTATCTATTAATGGTGTGACGATCCACTTGCATTTGCTATTATATCATGACTCTCCATGTACTTAACACCCATCTTGTAAGCCTATAAATAGAGGCACATGTTATCCATATTATACACAAAAAATAAGATATCTATTTCTCCAATCTCTTCTTATCTCTATAACGTTAGTAGGCTAGTTGTTTCAAACACGTTATCAGCACGACTTGCTTTTAGAGTAATATCGTATTATCACAAGGTAAATTAACTTTTATTGTTCTTTATTCTCTTAAACTTATATTGCAATTCATACAATGTTTTGTTCGAATGACTACTATGATATTATTAGTTATATATTTTTGTTTAATCTAAACAATGAGGGGTAAAATAGTTTTCTATTTTCTTTTAATATTAAGCATAAAACTTTATTTCATCTTCTATAATCAAAAGTTTTGTTCTTAATGAATCCTAAGAGTATTTTCCTTTATTATATTATGCTTGATAGTATACATACACTGATGTTAAATAAGAAAAGATATGAATAATTAATTTTTTTTGGATTGTCAGTTTAGCTTGTTACATGTTCTTACCTGAGTTAGAATTTTATAATGTTGTATCTGTTATCATCCTAACACACAAAAGAATTTCATAAAGTAAACCAATGGCCAACATGAACTCAGAACACCTATTTAATTATTATTAAAGAATTTGATCTCATTCTTTCTTCCGCATTTCTTTATTATGTTTTATTAAATGACAATAAATTTGATAAAATTAAGATTTAACTCCTTGGGGTTTGCATGTGTCTGTTAAAATTTCTTTTATGCCAATTATGATGAGATAAATTAAGATATGATAAATGATTGTTTAAAGCCTGATGAGTTTTGTCAGGCTTATAGAACAAATTATATTAAGTCATGTAATTTACATATGTATTTGTTTAGATTTATTTAAGTTTGTAAAACATACAAAAATAGTTAAATAAATAAAACAAAACACACTTGTAGTATAATTTAGTATTTCATTACTGGTTACATTTTCGTTAATTATTATATTGTATTTACTTGTTTATTAATCTATAAACTATATGTAGTTTATTATGTTATCACAATGCGACATTAGTCTATCATTTTTTAGCATAATAATAATTAAGAGGGAAAATTTTGACGAAGTAAAAAGTATATCTATTTCAAATTATTGTCCTCTTCCATCTATTAACTAATCTAATATCTTTATATGCATGGATATATCATATACAATTATATGTAAACAAACTTTATTTGCTAATTACTGAATACTTTATTATTTTGTTAGTCTTGTTTTATTTTATAGTCAATAATGTTTACTAAATTTTATTTAATTATAATAACATGCATTGATTCATGCTTATTTCTTTATTATAGTTAGCTATATCGAATCTTGCAAATCTTGAGTTTATGGCTTTGGACATCACTGAAAAAAATATTTATCATTGGCTTTGGATGCTGAAATCCATCTAAATGCCAATAACATTGGGGAAACAATTAAAGCAGAAAATAAAACAAATACCCAAGATAAAGCAAAGGCAATGATTTTCCTACGCCACCATATTCATAGTCCTTGAAAAATGAATATCTCACTATCAAAGATCCACTCGTCATGTGGACCAATTTGAAAGAAAGGTATGACCATCAGAAAGCAGTAATATTACCCAGAGCTCGTTATGAATGGCTCAATTTAAGGTTGCAAGACTTTAAGTGTATAAGTGAATATAACTCGGCAATGTTTAGAATCACGTCACAATTGATTTTATGTGGTGAAAATATTATTGATAAAGAGATGTTGGAAAAAAAATTCTCCACTTTTCACGCCTCAAACTTGTCTTGCAACAACAATAATGTGAAAGGGGCTTCACCAAATACAGTGACTTAATATCATGTTTGCTTGTGGCTGAGCAAATAATGAGCTACTAATGAAAACCATGAAACGTCGGCTGGTTGGTACAACTCCATTCCCTGAAGTCAATGTGGCAACATGTAATGACCAAAGTAGAAGTCACGGACGTGGTCGTGGCTATCAATGTGGGTGTGGTTATGGTCATAGTCGTGGTCGTGGTTTGGTCTGGACGTGGATATGGTTGGGGGAATTATAATGGTGTTAAAAAACAAAGGAACCCATCAGAGGTTGCATGATTATGAAAGAAATCCAATGATGGAAAAGGTAAAAAGAAAAATGGAACCCCATCGAATGCATGTTATCGATGTGGAAGTAACAACCACTGGGCTAGTACATGTCGTACAGCCAGACACTTGGTAGAGCTTTACAAACAATATATAAAAGACAAAGGAAAATGAATATAGACAAATTTCACATATGAAGATGGAAATGTCTATGTCCCAAGTGGTGAAAAGGACCTTACTAATGCAACTAGTCTTGATTTTGTTGATTTCCTTATCAAGCAAGCAAATTTGGATTCTAGTGATATCATGGCTGATACCAATCAGTTGGATGTTTGCAATTTTCCTTACGTGTGAATGATTATATTTAAAATTATGTTATTTCCTTAATGTTTTATTGAGACATTTTGTTTAGACTTTTGTTATGTTTTGTTTTGAAGTATTTTTGGAGCATTTTATGGGATTTGTTATGTTTGAACCATATTTATGAAATTTTATTCTGTTTTGAAGCATATTGAGTGTTCAACTAAACTTCCTATTAGTGGTGAAGATGATGTCTAATAGACAGTGCTACTACGCATACAATTCTAAAGAAAAAGAATTATTTCTCTACTTTAACAATGAAAGAAGCAAGCGTTGGTACTGTATCTGGTAAAACAAAATTAATTGAAGGCTTTGGAGAAGCTTATGTAGTTCTACAAAGTGGAACTTTGCTCAAAATTAACACTGCATTATTTTCCCCACTATCTCAAATGAAATCTAATAAGCTTTAAAGATATCCGTCTAAATGGATATCATCTTGAGACTACAAGTGAAGGACATGATGAGTACCTTCAAATCACAAGTATGATTTCGGGTAAAAAGAATATATTATAGAAGTTACCCGCATTTTCCTCTGGTTTGTATTCTACTAAAATTGGTGCAGTTGAATCAAATGCAATCATAAACCATAAGTTTATGGACCGAGAAAATTTTATAATTTGGCATGACCGGTTAGGCCATCCCGGATTAATAATGATGCAAGAAATTATATAAAATTCATGTGGTCATTCGTTGAAGAACCAGAAGATTCTTCAATCTAAGGATATTACTTGTGTTGCATGCTCACAAGGGAAGTTAATCACTCGCACATCACCAGTTAAGTTATGGACAGAATCCTTGAGTTTTTTTAGAAAGAATACATAGGGATATATGTGGGCCTATACACCCTCCTAGTGAACCATTTAGATACTTTATGGTCTTAATTGATGCATCAACTAGATGGTCACATGTGAGTTTACTATCAAGTCGCAATATGGCATTTGCACGACTACTTGCTCAATTAATAAGGCTAAGAGCACATTTTCCAGATTATCCCACCAAGAAAATTCGGTTGGACAATGCTTGTGAATTCACATCCCAAACCTTCAATGATTACTGCATGTCTATTGGCGTAAGTGTAGAGCATCCTATACCTCATGTACATACACAAAATGGACTTGCTGAATCGCTTATCAAGCGACTTCAAATGATTGCAAGACCAATGATATTGAAATCAAAACTACCAGCAACTACTTGGGGGCATGCAATTTTACATGCAGCAACACTAATTCGCATCACGCCAACGAGTTACCACACTTTCTCCCCATCAAAGTTGGTTTTTGGTTAGGAACCAGATATTTCCCATCTAAGGATTTTTGGTTGTGCCGTATATGTTCCTATCGCTCCACTACAACGCACAAAGATGGGACCTCAAAGGAGATTAGGAATATTTGTTGGGTATGAATCACCATCGATTATTAAGTATTTAGAGCCATCAACAGGTGATTTATTTAGGCTCGATTTGGTGATTGTTTTTTGTTGAAACAACATTCCCAACATTAGGGGGAGATGAAAGCAACTGAAAAATGATAATATAATTTGGAATGAATTATCATTATCTCATCTTGATCCTCGAACTAAACAGTGTGAACTAGAAGTTCAAAGGATAATTCATTTACAAAGATTAACAAATCAATTACCAGACGCATTCACTAACCTAAAGAGAGTGACTAAGTCATACATACCAGCTGCTAATGCTCCAAAAAAATAAGTGTCCCAGAAGGACAACCACATTTGGAAATGAGTCTAATGCACGCCTCAAATGTGGTAGACCAATCGGTTCTAAAGATAAAAATCCTCGAAAGAAAAGATGAGCAAATAATGGAGGTGGTCAATTCGAGGTAATGATAATGCTAAGAAAGAGTCTCCTGAAGAGACACTAGACATGATGGTTCCAGAAGAACCTCAGGTACCTAAAAACGAAGAGATCTCAATAAATTATATCATGTCTAGAAAGGTATGGAACCAAATGAAATCGACGTCGATGATAGTTTTTCATATAATGTAGCGCTAGAAGTAATGGAAAATAATGAGGATCAAGAACCAAAATCTATTGAGGAATGTAAAAAAAGAAATGGTTGGCCAAACTGGAAAGACGCAATTAAGGTAGAATTAGATTCCCTCAATAAACGAGAAGTTTTTTGGACCAGTAGTCCCTATACCGGAAGGTGTAAAGCCTATCGGATATAAGTGGGTCTTTGTGCAAAAACGTAATGAGAAAAATGAAATCGTACGATACAAGGCAAGATTAGTAGCATAAGGATTTTCGCAAAGACCTGGGATTGATTATGAGGATACATATTCTCTGGTGATGAATGCGACAACTTTTCGTTATCTTCTTAGTCTGGTAATACAATAAGGGATTGACTTGGTTGTGACAGCCTACCTCTATGGCTCACTTGACCCTGATATTTACATGAAACTCCCTGAAGGATTCAAATTGTCAAACTCATGTACATCTAGTTCTCGAGAACATCTTTCAATTAAATTAAACAAATCATTATATGGGCTAAAACAATCTGGGCGTATGTGGTATAATCGCCTTAGTGGGTATTTGTTGAAAGAAGGTTATAAAAATGATTCAATATGCCCATGTATCTTCATAAGAAGGTCAGAATCTGAATACGTTATAATTGTTGTATACGTTGATGACTTGAATATAATTGGAACTCTAGAGAGCTCCAAAAGGCGGTTGAATATTTGAAAAAGAATTTGAAATGAAAGATCTTGGCAAAACAAAATTTTGTCTCGGGTTACAAATCGAACATCTTAAGAGTGGAATCCTTGTGCATCAACAAAACTACATACAAAAGTTACTCAAAAGGTTCTATATGGAAAAAATCACATCATCCAATGGTTGTAAGATCTCTTGATGTTGAGAAAGACCCATTCCGACCTCCGATGATGGAAAGGAAATTCTTGGTCCATAAGTATCATATTTAAGTGCAATTGGTGCACTAATGTTTCTTGCTAGTCATACACGACCAGATATATCATTTTTTATAAATTTATTGGCAAGACATAGTTCATGCCCAACAAAGAGGCACTGGAATGGGGTAAAACAAATATTTCGATACCTTCAAGGTACCAATGATATGGGTTTGTATTTTATTAATCAATCGACAACAAGTTTGGTTGGTTTTGCTGATGCAGAGTATTTGTCTGATCCTCACACTGGAACTCAAACTGGATATTTATTCACAAGTGTAGGTACTGCTATTTCATGGCGTTCTGTAAAGCAAACAACCACAGCCACATCATCTAATCATGCAGAAATATTGGCGATTCATGAAGCCAGTCGAGAATGTGTTTGGTTAAGGAATGTAATACAACACATTTGTGGGTCTTGTGGCATTTCTATGAGAGATGAGGGACCAACAATTTTACATGAAGACAACGCAACATGCATTCTTAACTTAAGGAAGGATACATCAAAGGAGACAGAACGAAGACATTTTACTAAAGTTCTTTTTCACACATGATTTGCAAAAGAATGGAGATATTACTGTCCAATAAATTCGTTCTAGCGACAATTTGGCAGACTTGTTTACTAAGTCACTTCCGACATTTACATTCAAGAAACTGGTTCATGGGATCGAGATGCGTCGACTCAAGGAGCTTAAATCATCAGGGGGAGAATAATACGCGCTGCACTCTTTTTCCCTTAGCTATGGTTGTATCTCATTGGGTTTTCCTTGCAAGGTTTTTAACGAGGAAGCATCACCAAGGCGTATTATAAGAATAATATATTATTTTATCATGTGGATAGTCAATGGGGAATGTTATGAATTATTATTTATGAATAGTGTGACTATCTACTAGTATTTACCTTTTATCTATTAATGGTGTGACTATCTACTTGCATTTGCCATTATATCATGACTTTCCATGTACTTAACACCCATCTTGTAAGCCTATAAATAGAGGCACATGTAATCCATATTATATACGAAAAATAAGATATTCATTTCTCCAATCCCTCTTTCTTATCTCTATAATGTTAGTAGGCTAGTTGTGTCAAACAATTTAAATATATTGGGACAAATTAAAAATCATAGATATTTATGACATTAATCTTATTAAGTAATTATAGAATATTAAATAATTACTTAAGAACAAAAATCATCAAATACCTTTATACACATTCTGATAACCTTTATTGTCGTATACATTGACAAAAACTATATGCCTATTTTTAATACATGTATTCGTCACACCATATAAGTTATAATATTTATTTACTTAATATAAATAACATGACGCCTTACATTTACACTATTTGTTTGTGTTTTATGCTTAAGATATTTTCATATACTTATAAATTCTGCATCTTATAATATTCTCATACTTGTTATGTATTCTAAATCGACACCGACGACTCGAATTATTAAACTATCAAATAGACATGTTGCATGTTGCATTCTATATTAGTCAAGTCTATAAACTACACATATCTGAATCATATATTTATTTTAAGATAAATATAATATAAGACCATATTCATACCAACTATATGTATTTCACAGCAATATGTATAAATTCGAGTTGTTTATTAAAATTGTATTTATATACTTTTGACACTATTTATTTATTTGATATTTTCAAATTCTAAACTAATTTCCTAAACTCATATGGACCTAGAGAGTCATTTAAACTCGTTTCATTATGTTATTCATACTTGTATCATACATGCTCTTAGGTTGATTTATGGATTATCCAAATCACTACGACTCGTGTTAGCTGTACTTGATAATCTTCGCAAATAGTGAGTAAACTCTCTCTTTTTTTATCATTAACATTTTGGGGGGTATCAGTGTGTCTCGTTCAATTGTTTTTATCTAAAATCGAGCATGCAAAGTCTAATGTGTGTTGTTGATTGTATGTTGAGGTTATTGTTGTTGTCGTGTTGGTCATTATGGTCAATAGTCATTCATTCAGCGGATCCACGGCTGACCTTTTCTCATGACATAGAGATGTTGGTATCGCCCCATTAGTCTTTGGGCTGACCTTTCCTCCTAACTATGGCATGTTGGTATCGCCACAGTCATACCCTTTATGGGAGTGGTACGCAAGGAGTTGGTTTTGGTTTTGATGTCGGTCTTAATCTTTGTTATTATTCAGTTGCCATTCTCTGTTCATATTACTTATGCATTGCCTCCACATGATTAATTGCATGCTTAATATTTGAATTAATATTTGGAATTAAAAGGGTAAAACAAATTACTTTGATTTCTAAATTTTAAAATGGTAAACCTATTTTACTTAACCAATGTTTACTCAATAGCTACAAGCTGACCCAAATAAACTATTTTACATATGATACAGGTGTAAAGGATTGAAGACTAGACTGGATCAGGATGACATAGGAGCTTTACCTTAGTAATTAAAAAGACAAGTTTGATGTATTTATTTGAATATTTGAACTTTTATGAAAAGTGTGACATTTAATCATGACATGTTTAATTATGAAATTTTAATAGTGCCATAAGCTTTGGGCAATCATCATGCCCCGTACCATTCCACTGTGGGTCGGGGTATGACACTTGTTAGGCTAGTTGGAGGTACTACAGATTGTGGTGAAGAAGTAACCACAATTTGTGACTGAGTTTGTGGTCAGCAAGACTCTCAAGGACCTCAACTTCCTAAGTAGTCTTTGTTTTGGTTTTTTTCGAGGGGGTGGATTTGGATTTTGAGTGAGAGGGTTCAGAAGTCTGTTGTGCTAAAGACTTCTTCCTCTTTTTGTTGGATTTATCCGTGGTTTCTCTACAATAGGTTGCTCCATTGACTTTGAATTTGAGAGCTTGAACTTAGCAAGAACATCAGTTACATATTTGCCTTGATGAATCAAAATTCCTTTGGAGCTTTGGCGAACTTGCAGACCCAAAAACATTGTCAGCTCTCCCAAAGAACTCATTTCAAATTTCTTCTTCATGTCCCCTTCAAATTCCTTGCATAGAAACTCATTCGTAGGGCCGGAATGATGTCATCAACATAGATTTGCATGAGGATTAGATCCTTTGCAACTTTTTTATGAACAATGTCTGATCTATAGTACCCTGAGTATGCCATGAGCTAGGAAATGTTTAGTTAGGGTGGCATACCAAGCACAAGGAGCTTGGTGTAACCCGTACGAAACCTTATCTAGCTTATAGGCATATCCTTCCTTATCCTTATCGACGAATCCTGAAGGTGATTAAAATATATCTCCTCTTTCACCTTTCCATATAGTAATAACATCCATTTGGAATACAGTGAACCCCATGTAGCATGCATAGGCTATAAAGATACAAATGGTTTTAAGGCGAGCAATAGGATCATAGACTTCATAATCATCCAACCCCTCAATCTGTCTAAAACCCTGAACCACGAGTTGATCTTTATTTCACACAATAACATATGTATCGTCTTGTTTGTTGCGATATATCCAATGAGTTCCTAGAGCTCGTTTTCCTCTTGGCAGTGGTACGAAATTCTAGACTCCTAGCTTTTTAAACCGGTTTATTTCTTCATGCATAGCATCCACCCAACAAGGTTCCTGAAGAGCAACATCAATACTTCTAGGTTTCAATTTGTGAAATAAAACAAGAATATAAACAAGTACTGATAGCCCCCAATTTTCTTCTAGTGACAAAACCGGCATTGACAAGTCCTATGATGTTTTCAATAGGATGATTTCGTTGAACACCGTGAGGAATTGCTGTTGAAGGAGTAGTCACGTTTATTGGAAGATTTGAGAAACTCCCTGATACTATTCTAGTTTGCTTCCCCACATTGGTTGCAGTTGTAATGCCTCGCATTCTTGTACTTTGCTTATTTAGAAAGTGTAATCATATTTCTATTTATGGAAACTTGTATTCGTGTCCTATTCGCATTTTAATTCCAACCTTGTAATCCGAGACATTGATCATAATGAAATACTTATTTTACCTATACTTGTTATACTTACAATCAATCATTCAAATACATACTTACATGCAAATCATACTTATTAGACATGCAATACTTAGAATTTGCAACCTTATGCTTGAAAACAACCCCGAACCAACCCCTAGTGCGAGTTAAACCCGCTTCGCATGAAGTGGACACACTCCGCACAAATAGGAGCTGGCAGCAACCCTTTCCTATAAATAAGTGCACTCTTCACCACTTCAATCTTTCTGAACACTCTTACTCACACTCCGAAATTCCCAGATGCTTGGTAAATTGCTTTCAGACATTCTAAGTGAGTGTTAACTCATAAATTTCTCTTATTCTTGTAACTTTCTTTTACTTTCTCTTCTTTTTTTCTTTTGTGCCAAGTGTAGAGCTTACCAAGTTCATCATCCTCACTAGGATTGGACTTGTATTCCAGCAAGTGTGAGAATGTTGGGAGCCTTGGCTACCCGAATTAAGTTCCAAACCTCACTTTAACATTTTATTTAATCTCTGTATCTTCATGACCAACCAGGTTTATCAACTATGTTGATAAACTTAGTGCTTTGGTGAATCATACGACGGGGTTTCATACCTCCTAGCTTGACCTCTATGACAAACTTGACTAAAATTGACATAACTATACATACCTATTGTATTTTGTTAATATACTGGTCTGAGCATAATATTAATCGCATTCTGATTAAGTGTTATGACCCTAGATTATTCTGTCTCGCTGCCAAAACTCCCATTCACGGAAATCAGTGTTGAAACGGGTGCACAACTGTAAGTCCCGATATCAGATCTAACATGTATCACAAACCTAATCAGTAGCGGAAATAATGATTAGGAAGAAGAACAATCTCTTGAATTCAAAACAACTTGCACACGCTAGAAAAGTGTCTGATACAAGTTTGCAATTACAACTCTCTAACCCTCTAACCTTGACCTTCTAACATTGACCTAATACATGTATTTATACTACTTACTAAGTCCAACAATTACAACCCTAGGCCCACGAGGCACTAAGAAGCCCAAAACCCCATTTAAAGCCCAAATGTAGCTCTAATGTGTAAACTTTTGTTAATATAAGCCCAACAATCTCCCCCTAGGTTTACAACATTAGGCCTTCTAGTCTTTAGGTTGCCGTCCACTCCTAGCCTTCCAGCAATAATACCAGCCACAGCAGCTGTCCAATCTTTTGCACATACTTCATATAACTCTGCAGTTCAGATCTGATGAGAAGCAAGAACCTGCAGGTCTTCATCGTGAAGATTACTAATTCAACCACATCATTCACCCTAAACGCCTTTTCCTTTGTCATAATAGCTACACTACCGACCTTGGGATCATACATCCAGAAGTTAAAGTTCTTCAAAATCCCTCGTGGAAAAGTTGGAGCGACCGGTATAACCAATTCCTTATCTGTTGGGGGCCACATCCCTGACTTGAACCTTCTCCCTGTTCGTGTATCACGTACTCCCTTTGCAGCTCGCAAGTATGGTTCGGCTGTCTTCATCGTCTTGAACCCGTTTTTCACCTCTTGTTCCAATTTCTTGAAGAATCTCCAGCCTAGGCCACGTTCAGTTGTATCACCATCAGAATACGGAGCTCGCAATAAATCACTAGAGCTATTTTCGTCTATATCTCGAACTGAGATTCCTTAGAATAATAGCCCGAGTCCCATACTGTCAACAATGATCCACATTTTCTTGACATGATCATACATCCAGCTTAACACCTTCGATTTATTCCCGACCTTGCTGTAGTAGCTTGAGCCAAGCTCCATGACATATCATTAAGACGGGTTTATCGGATCTTTCAATTGGAAGTTCTCATCAAGAGGATTAACATCAACGTTCTTCATCAACACCATCTGCTTCTTCTTTTGGGTCACTGGACGTTTCTGACTTGCAGTATATTTCTTTCTTGGATCATACAGATAGTCGTCCGACCCAGCTTGTTGTTCGGAAGCCAACTGTTCCGCCGCTAACCTTTCTGCTTCACTTTCCTCTGCAGCTCGTTGCTGAGCTGCTCTATGTCTGTGTTCTATGTTAATCGGATCGTCAGTAGGGTCAAAGAATTCCCTCTCAAACTTGTTCTCCAATTTGGCTTTCAAATCAAACACCATAGTCATCAGCATAGTGACATCTCCTTGCATTTGATCTATTGTTTGGTCTCGCACATCTAATCGTGTTTGCAACGAAGCGATCTGAGCATCCTTCAATATAATCTCCTGCTCTAGCACAACAACTCGCTTCTTCAAATCTACAACATCAACTTCCATATCTTCATCATCACTATCCAATCCACCAAACTCAAACGCACGCTTCTCCGATCTCCGCAAGTAATCTGTAGCATCATCCTCAGCACTACCTACACCACTTCCACCTGCGCCAGACCCTTCAACACCCATCAAACTTCCTCCAAAATCCATCATTTGTAATACCGAGTCTGCCGGAATCGAAACAACTATGTAATGCGTAGCAACGTGAGCTGTTGTTGGTTCAGATGAAATAGGAGTATCAACCATTGGAGTGTCTGTAATAGATGCAGCGACTGAAGATAAAACAGTAGTAGAAGTCACCAGAGTAGACTCTTCAGCAACACTAACAACACGAGCTTCAGACTTACTTGGTTGAAACTAGGCTCTGTTCGCCTTCTCTTGATCAATGGAACTTCATCCTCTTCATCCTCTTCATCAATTTCAACTACACCGACCGAAGCATCAACAGAGGGAATTACCAGAGGAGGATCACCCTGTTGTTCTTGGATTTCTTTCAGATGAGCAATTAGGGCTTCTTAGTTCTCCGAAGACATTTCTTGCAAGACTGGAGTTAGATTGTCATTGAACTCAGTAAGATCATCCAAGAAAGCTTGTTCTGCGTCATTATACTCATCTTAACCAAATCTTTGAACTCGATCTCTTTCTCTTTGGCAGGCACGTCATGCTCTTCTACAACAATGGCATTGACCGGGGCAGGCGCTGGGACATCCTGTCCGATTACCTCCGCAAACTTTCCAAATTTCTTCAACCCAAAACGACCAACAAAGACAGTCTTCAGGCGTCGAGCGATTTTTCTTCATTGTGCTTAAAATAGTTGGTCCCATAGGCTTCATATTCAGCAAATTCGCATCCGAAGCATCTTTGGCCAAGTCATGATATCGAGCATCTAGAATCAGTTGTACAAAACGTGGATATAACAGAAACATCCTCTTCTTGGACTGCTCCAAAATCTTCTTCATGTTTTCAAATATAACCTGAGAAGTTATACTTCCAGTCCATAATGAGAGATACAATAGCAGAGGTCTGGGTTTGATTCGGCTGATCTAGACCTCCTTTGTTCTCTAAAATGCACTGCATAAACATATGTACTAATAACTGCCAGTATGCAGGAAACATCTTCTTGAGTAAAGGCGGATATGACCCTTCATAACTCATCTCTGGGAGTATCGGCAATACTTTCTCCTTCGCGTATATAGTCGGGTCACTTGTAGTATCAGCAATTTGCAAAACCTCTCTAATCGCAAGCTTCATTTACTAAAATCTCCTTCCCCTGTATCTGAGAACTGATATACGGTCTCCCATCAGCTCCTCTCTGATGGAATCGAGCTCTCTTCTAGAATGAGTGCACAAGATCTCTGTATATAACTGGATTAGCTCGGAGTGCATAAGCAATCTTGCACGTGTTTAGACCGCTATCATCGACTGGAACTCCTAATAGAATTCAGCTGGTTGATCCGATAAGTATCCTGCCTGATAGTGGAACTGCTCCTCTACCAACATAACCGCATCAAAGGCCTCTTCTACCATATCTGTCAAAACAATAACCAGGTTAAATCACAACTAACAGAAGTTAACGGAGTTTATCAGGATAAAGATCAATACTAATTGGATGGTTCAAACGATTTCAAGGTTCAATTATTGAAAGGTTCAAATCAGTTTGAAAGGTTCAAGTATTTGAAAAGGTTCAAACCCTAGAATCTGGATATACTAACAGGTCAACACCAATCCGGATGAACCTTTACATCATTCCGGAGTAGCAAAGAGGTCACTATTATTTTGGATAAATCAGCAATCCGGAATTAGCCAATAAATCAACAGTATCTCGGATAAATCATCAATCCGGATGAAGATTATCCGAGATGAAATCCGAGTTCATCAACTCGGTTGAATATCCATCCGGAATGAGATACGAAATGCATGTTACTTTGAAGGTCAATCCAACATTATCATCCGATTTTATGATTTTAATCAAACTTTACCGAATCCGGATGAGATTCGAGATATAAATCCGAGATGAACAGTAGGAATCAGAGAGAAAATCAGAGAAGATTAGAGATTTCGGAAATTTGTGAATGATCCGGAATGACATCTCTGAATCACTTAAGTACTTTTCAGAACGGGTTTGGGCCTCACATCTTTTGCGCCCAACACAGTCCGAAATCCAAATTCTAGAGAATCCGGATTAGAGTTTTGTCAGGCCCAATCGGAACAGTGATAACTAAGTGGGCCTGTCCGGAAAGTGTCTAAAAGCCCAATCCGGAACAGTAACTTGTGAATCCTAACTTTTCAATTTTTAAGACTTTCAGAAATTCTATTGGATTGGCCCAAATTTGAAACTCAGCAGACCAGTCCAATATCCCTTAACAGAAACCATCTAACAAAAATCAGCAATTTGACCAACCAAGCATCCAATCACCTTTTACCAACTACAATAATAAGACATTTTAGCACAAACACAAACATAATCACAGCCTTGCTAAGGGGTCAAATCGTTTCAAAGGTCGACTAAGGAACATTTTTCAGTATGAGCTTGGTCAAACTAGTCTAAGAGATTACCAATATATTTGTCCATCTAAATCTAAAACTCAACCCTCCATTTCAAGCTTTATGATACGCTTAAGTTAGTATTATACTATGATACCCGTGTGTCCCATACCATCCCGCGATCAAGGTAAGCACAACAATTCATAGTAGCAGGTGAGTATACTGAGGCCATCCTTTATCTTTTACAAAGTAAGGCAATTGGTGAACAGGTAGTACTTTCGTACAGCAGAGAGACCAATAGTGTCTGACGAGGGTTAGGCAAATACCTTATGTGGTACGTAGGAACTTATGGAATTTTCTCATGAAGAGACTTTCGTTTCTCTTAGGTTTCGGCCATTCTATTTTGGCTCTTTTAGAAGATATCCTGACTGTGCCTAGGTCTGCATATAATCCTGGATGCAACAGAAGGGCACCAAGATATCCCCGGAAGACTGAACAGCATAAAGACCCGAAACCTCAGATGTTGGCTATTATCAACACAGGATTTAAGACCATGAAATCATAGCCAATAGTATGTGACCTACTGAGTACATAGTTCGTTAGGTTTATATCATTTGGCTTACACTATCCGTTGAGATTTAGACCTATCGACATATCACCTTCGATCTAAGCCTTTTCCCGCTTCAACACCTTACATGTGCTAGTCAGACATTTTATCACGAAAAAGTATTTCATTTCCCAATCATTGCAAAAGCTGTTTTAAAAACGAACACATTTTTTTCTCCCCCTAAATTTGTAAGTCCCGATATCGGATTTAACAGGTATCACAAACCTAATCAGTAGCGGAAATAATGATTAGGAAGAAGAGCAATCTCTTGAATTCAATACAACTTGCATACACTAGAAAAGTGTCTGATACAAGTTTGCAATTACAACTCTCTAACCCTCTAACCTTGACATAAGACGTGTATTTATACTACTCACTAAGTCCAACAATTACAACCCTAGGCCTACAAGGCACTAGGAAGCCCAAAACCCCCTTTAAAGCCCAAATGTAGCTCTAATCTGTAAACCTTTGTTAATATAACCCAACAAAAACAAGCTAAATCATTACAGAACTGTCACTTCACACAAAGTGGACAGCACTTCATACGAAGTGCTAGTTACTTCGCACGAAGTGGTCAACCCACCTTGCATGAAGTGGCATTTTCCGTGTTTTCTTTTCGTATTTTCCAAATCTGAATCCTTAGTCAACTCATATATGCTCGCACACCTCTGTTTCCCTCATATAGGGTAACTTCGGCGTGCATCACTTCAACTCATCAGCTCCCGAATCGCTAGGAAAGCTTGCAAAAGTGTGAGCGTACTCGACTCCCTTCTTTATCTTTACACTTTTGGGGTGAAACTTATATGATTATATCAACCCACTAATAACAACTATTTATGCTTAAATCACAAACATTCAAACATACATGCTTAATACGAATACTTGCAACTTATTCATGTTATAATCGAATGCTTTATACTACGTCATTAACTGTGTACAAGCCTCCCTTAACATGTATAGCACTATAGGATTAACGCACGGCCGTATTCGTGAGATCATGTTAAGTATTCAGTCTAGTCATTTCTATGATTAGGTTAAGCCAGCGGTAAACCTTGGGTTGACATGTATAGTCGCATTACTAGCAATGTATGATAGTTTAAGTAACGTTTATGCCATGTCGAATGTTTAAACCTTTTTACGTTATTTAGTATTTTAACTTGTATGCTCGCCAATGCCTTGTGTGTTGAATTGTACTTTAATATATGCTGTCGGTTCAGGATGATGATAAGATGCATGGAATCTAGAAGGATGAACTAAAACCCACTTTAAATTTAGACTTATGTTGTACCTTGTACCTTGATTTCATTGTTGTACTATAGCTTTCGATGTTGTACTTTGTTTCCTATCGTTGTAACCGAATTCTAGAAATGAAATGAAATATCGTTCTTTAAATTACTTGTCAAAAAATTAGTTTTATGAAGTCTCGAGCAATCTACTTCGTCTGCCCCGATGATTACGCCATCGCTTGGGTTGTGACTGCAGTGGATGTGTTGTTCAATAAAGAATCAATAGTAGAATCTTCAGGAATCAGCTCCTGGAACATTTATTGACTTGTTCAATCGACTTTGGTATATTTGTACCTTCAATCACTTTAGGAAAAACATTTATTGACTTGAGCAAAGAGGCATAATCATATAACCAGTCAAGACTAACACGTGTATCAGTTGTGTTATCTTATAACCAATCAATGTGGCATGATTCAATGACCTGCTTTGTGACCTTACTGTAGACTCTATAAGAAGAGTTCTTTACGTAGCCAATAGAGTAACATAGGTCACCTCTAGCCTCAAACTTTCCATGTGCATCCATATGTAGAAGAACACAAAGGATGTCGAAAGTCTGAAAGTGCTTCACTGATGGATTACGACCTTCCACAATTTCATATGGTGTATTCATGTGACGCTTGTTAACCAAGACATGATTCTGTGCATAACAAGCTATATTAACTGCTTCCGCCAGTAAAATGATGGAAGATTGGAGTCAACAACCATGGCACGTGCTGCTATAATGAGAGTTCTATTTTGTCTTTCTACTACCTGGTTTTGTTAAGGTGTTCGTGCAGCACTAAATTGTCTGTCTATTCCCTTATTAGAACAAAAACTATTGAGATTTGCTATTTTGAATTCCGTACCATTATCGCATCGAAGAGCTTTTACCCGTTTCACAGCCTTGTTTTCCATTAGAATAATGAGTCTCTTGATAAGTTCAACAGTTTCATCCTTGTGAACCAAGAAAAACACCAAAGTGAAACGTGTTAGGACATTTTGAGACCATTGATACTTGAGCATAATAGTTTAGAGCTGGGTTTGTAACAGTTAATAAATCTAGAAGGGCTAAAAGTGTAATTTTTGGTACTTGTACTGTAGCGGCATATTTAAGTTTCCAGCGTATTTAATAAATACGCTGGGAAGTCAGTTAGTATATATGACTATCATTGAAACCCTAGTCCAAGGTTCTTGGACAGATTTTTGTGATTGATCTTGTGTTATGCTTGTTGTTCTTGTGCTTAATCCGAAATATCCAGGTGCATTCAGTGAATATATCATTTCGGATTCCATATACAACACTTGTTGTTTGATCCATAAACGAATCTTCATCTTCATCCTTTGCTTTTTTTTAACTTTTATACATTCAAGCAACTAATCTATAGTTGTTTGGGTGATAACAATCAACCACTATGATCCGAATCTGAATTAGGACTCACAATTTGGTATCAAAGCCTTTGTGCTCTTGAATGTTTGACTTTTTGTTAAGATTCTTCAAGTTTGAAGGTTTTTCAAAAGTTTTTAAAGTTTCAAGGTTTTTCAAATTTTTGAACATAAAATGGCTTGATTTGGTGTGTTTAATCATTGCGTTGTTGTTAATCAGTGGGTTGGCAAACATCTGGGTCATTTTGGTGCAAAGAAACATGGATTTTGAGTCGTTTTTGGGTGATTAGAGGGTTTTTGTTCATACTTAACCCTTCTGGGTGTATTTATTCTTTAAAGCAGCGTAGATAAACTTGAATACAACGGTTTTGTCCTTGAAGATCGTGTAATTAAAAAATACGCCAGGATAACCCAGCGAATTTGTTGATTCCAGGTGATATAGTGTCAGCGTATTTAATCGAAGGCGACTTCGAAGAAAGTGATAAAAATCCTCAGCGATTTTATCACGTTGATCGGCGAATTTAGCCAAACTCACGTTTGTTTTGCGTGTTTCAGCTGATTTAGCTATTGTCGCAGGATAAAGTCGCCAAGCATCTCCAGCGTATTTGATTTTCTTGCAGCGTATTTGTCATCTGAACTCTTAATTCCGGCGTATTTATTCTCCGATCAACCAAGATGTCTCTCAATCAACTTAACCCAATAGCCTAAGCCGAATTGGAGAGAGAAACAGCTACGAGACCTCCCAAGTTGAAAGGATCTGAGGACTTCAGTAGTTGGAAGAATCGAATCAAAGCGTTCTTTGAGTATACTGACTATACTCAATGGATGTCTGTCATGGTAGGTCCACACGTGGCTATGATAATTCACAAAGATGTTCGAACGATCAACGAAGACCCTTCAACATTCACCGAAGAAGACAACTCTCATCCAACATGATCACAGGGCTCATGCTGCTCTAACAATGGCTCTGTCCAAGGACGACAACAATCTGTTTGAGGAGTACACTTCAGCTCATGAACTGTGATTGATCACGATGAAGGAAACAAGGAGCTGATGGATAACAAAAGAGATATGGTTCAAAAAGAATACGACATGTTCGGGATTGTTCGTGGTGAAAGCTTATCAGATCATATCAGTCGATTTCTGGGAGTGCTGACAAAAATGAAGAAACTACGCAATCTGTTGTAAACTATGCCTCCATCAAGAAGCTTCTAGACTCTCTTCCAAAAGAATGGAGCCTTCAGTGTATGATGATAAAAAGAACCTTCCTGACCAACACTACTCCAGTCACTCTTTCGGAACTGATCAACACTCTAAAAGCATTTGAAATGGATGTACTCAAGAGAGAAATGAACCAAGCAGGATACTCTCAGAAAATTACTCAATCCGCTGCTACAACTTCTGCTCCCAAAAATATGGCTTTTCTTGCTCCCATAACCTCCTGTGGTTCGAATACTCAAAGTGTTGTCGCATCTTATCCTAACGCTTCCGCAAGCTCTGCAAAGGCCTCATTATCTAATGAGAAGACTACTGTGGCCGATGATGCTCAAGCACTCAAGATATCCACCGAACATGTTGCTTTATTTAACACCTTTTCTGAGCAGCTATGAAGCTCTTATGTCAGGTGAGCTAAAAAGAGATTTTCTCACTGCTGAAGACATGTATCAGGTAGATCAAGATGATATAGAGGAAATGGACTTGAAGTGGCAAATGGCGAAGATCACCCTTCGATTAAAGAAGTTTCAAGACAAAACAGGAAAAATGATAGCTCTGGGAAAAGCTAGTTTTGACAAGTCTAAACTGAGATGCTACAACTGCAAGAATCTGTTCAAGAGGGAATCCCCACTGCTGAAAAATTAAAATGCTGAACTCGTCCCGACAAGAAGGCCAATACCTATCGAAGGGAGCGATAGTGTTGTTGATAATAACCCAAAAGCTTTAGTGGTGGAGGACTATGACTGGGCATAAGAAATAGCTGAGGCAAAAGGAGAAGTCAACAAAGCTCTCATGGCAAAAATCTCTACCGCATCAATCACGTCTTCATCAACTGTTTGGAGAAGCAAACAGCTAGAATTCCAAAAAATGACAAGGGTTTAAAGAGCATAATCAATCCTACTGAACCAAATTCAGAGAAGGGAAAGCAAAGACTGAGAAGACTGATTCGAAACTGACAGCCCAAGAAGCAATCAGCAACAACAAGAATGAGAAAGCTGAAACTTCTACAGCCGCCATGAAAGCAGAATCTGCAAAATCCACAGAGGATAAGGATTTGGTAAATAGCATACTGTTTGAATTTAAAGCAAAACTGTTCTCCCAACCATGTTTCAACGTCGTGGCACATTACAAATCATTCAACCATGACCTAATTAAAGAAAAAGAAAAAGAAAAAGTTTTGAAATTTAATCAAGAATTAAAAGAAAACGAAGCTGCATATCAAAGAAAGTTGAACTCAACTGTGGCTGAAATGCAAACTTTAAAAGAATTCGTTTTTAGAAAAGATTTTAGCATAAATGATTTAACCGAAAATTAGAAAAATCTCAAAATGAGAATAAAAATTGCAAATCATTATTGATAAATGGAAAGTTAGTCAAAATGCACTGGTTGATATTGTAAATTGCCAACGACTGACATTCATAAAGGATGGAATTGGATACAAGGATAAGCTCAAAAACGAAAGAAAAAACTTTCCTCCTCGACACAGCAAAAACTATGTACCTATGCCATCTCCTCATCCAAAAAATGACTTAATCGATAAACATGATCTGTTGGATCTGAATGACTTTTACAAAAATAAAATCAATACTAACATTTATGAAAGTAATGCAGATCTATGTAAGTGTAAAGAAGATGTGTGCGATGAGGATGATGATTGTGGAGGTTCTAAAATAGGAATTGGTTACTCAGGCGACAGTTATTCAACAGTTAACTGGTTTGCCTGGAACTGTAAAAAGACAAACAATACTTCTATTCAGGATAACTGTAATAGTATGACTAGGATGGATGACTGTATTGGCTTTATGCCAAAATTTAACATTCAGGATGACTGTAATGGCCATGTGCCTACATTTAAGACTGACAACCAAGTGCTTGCTACGGTTGAAAGTCATGACTTAAATTCTGTTTTTAATGATGAAAATGTTATGCTTGAATCTCCTACATTTGTCCAAGAATTGAAGAAAACAGATTCGGAAAGTTCCTTACAGAGGAAATTCCCGAGTTTGTTCCATCATGTACAGGTACATCAGAGACTGATAAAGAAACTACTAAAGTCAGCAATAGTGATGATTCAAGTACGAGATCTTTAGAAAGTGATGAAGTAACGTCAAGTGAAAATCAAGAATCAATCTCGTCATCAGACAGTGATATCAGTGAAGACGGCGTTGAGGATGAAAATCGTCTTGACAAGAAAGTGAAGAAAGTCAAAAATTCAAGCCATGCTACGTCATCAAATAATACTTCAACAGCTCCAGACTCTCATGACATACATCATCTTCACACGCGGCAACCAAAAAGAAAAGATCAAATTGCAAGCAATGCTTTCATTGTGGTCATTTAGGACATATAGCGAAACATTGCAAAAGCAAGAAATTTTCTGAACCTAAACAAGATCTCGTAAAAAGTTTCATTGCTCAATTTGATAATCTGAAGAAATCAGTAAATTGCATGGTTAATTCAACCTGTTTTTGGAAAAGAAAAGAAAATACTCTTGCTCAAAATCATGATAGATCAATAGTGAAGCAAGTTTGGGTTCCAAAATCTAACTAACTTGTACATATTTTTGTTGTTGTTGTTGTTGTATAACAGAATAAACTACAAAAATGGCTTCGGATGCTCATGGAATATATTTGGCATGTTGACAACGGATGCTCGAGGCATATGACTGGATTGAAGGATCTTCTAAAAAACTTTCGGGTCATCGATGTTGATTCCTATCCTTTGCTGGAGATGAAAAGGGAGGGAAAATTGTTGAAATGGGTGACGTCGTGTCTGAAGCACTTACACTAGAGAATGTAAACTATGTTCCAGAATTATGTTACAATCTCATGAGCGTATCGCAAGTCTATGACAAAGGAATTTCAGTACTGTTCAACGACATGGAATGCTTATTCCTCAAACCCGAACACTCTGTCCCTACCGAAATGAACATGCTCAGAGCTCCTCGTCAAAACAATACCTACGTTCTCAATATGAAAAATGCTAAATCAAATGAGCAAATGACGTGTCTTATCTCAAAAGCGTCAGAATCGGAATCACTACTTTGGCATAGGCGGTTGGGTTTGTGAACTTCAAAAATATGGATAAGCTTTCCAAATTAAATTTAGTAAGAGGTTTGCCCATAAAAGAATTTCCTTTTTCAGAAAAATGTATGCGCCCAAGGCAAGCAACACAAAAAGCCGCATAAATCCAAAGCAGTGAATACGATATCTGCTCCATTGCAATTATTACACATAGATCTTTTCGGACCTTTATACGTGGTTGAAAACCAATGCTTTTGTGTAGTTTAAGTTGACGTTTTATGCAACTTTTAGTTTCGAAAAGCCTACTTTTAATTGGATTTGTGTTTTGCATGTTTATGAAGTTTAAGGAGCTATTCGGGAGCGTTTTGGAACATCGGTATAGAAAACGGGTCAACCGGGATCACAAAATGGGAAAACAGGAACTTGAGTATTGTAGAGGCCGTCGCCGACGCCAAAAGGGACCGTCGGCGACGCCCTTTAGATAACCCGTCGGAGAAATTTTTCCGTAGATAGTGATTTAGAGCGTCGGAGGAAACATGGTTTTTCTAGGTGTCGTCGGCGACGCCCCTTCCTTTGATTATCCAATCGCTGAACTTCAATTTTGAACGGGTTTTTATGAATGTGTTGACCCATTTGTGAGGGGTTACGGAATTTTGAACTTAAAACAACCATCTTGGAGCCAAGAACATCATCTCCTTCAACTCCAATCCATCTCTGCCATTCCCCAATCAACTGAATTAATCATCCACCATTTCCCAACCCTATCCATCATCATCACTCTCACCAATCCATCAAACCTTCCATCATCATCTTCCATTCCAAACCCTAGTTTTCACCATCAATACCATCAAAAGCTCAAGATGTTCATGTTCAAGGGTTCATTAATTGTTGATCTTGCACCGGTCGCCATGAGTGGCTAATTTCCAAAGGTTTCACCCGGTGTAGACATTTGTAAGATTTAGGGTAACTTTATGAATTTGGTTGATTTTGTGACAACTTTAATTGTATTTTGAATTGATTGATAATTGTCTTGCATTTGAACTATATTTGCGAATTGTCGAATGATTATAAAATTTGACTTTGTGAAACAAGTTTGTGTATTTATGCTTTATGTTTAGAAAGGGATTATTTGTCCAAAGTGTGTTGTAGTCCGTTACACACGTGATAGCAATTGGCACATAAGCTTTGTGATACTAAAACCGTTGATGACAAATTCAATTGAATCAAGTAAAATTGTTAGTAGCCCTAGGTCTTGCATTTGTTGAACCGGGTGTAAACCTTGTTTCTAACCCATTTTTTAATCAAGTAATTTAGTTTTGTGCAATCGTTTTAAAACAGTAATTAGATAGTCAAACCAAATTTGTCAGATCATTCCGACATCCTTTTCAAAACAAATCAAATTAATTAATTGCATAGCAAGCTTCATAAAAAGTGGCAATCTTATTAAAAATCAATCACATCCGAACACAAACACAACTCTTCGTGGTTCGACCCCTTACTACCACTAACGCATTGTTAAGGGTAATTTGGGTATATAAATATTATCTTTGACGGGGCGCGACACTCCGATCAAATTTTGGCGCCGTTGCCGGGGAGTTCGTGCAGTTTGTGTTTGGAATTGTTTGATTTTGTGATTAACTATTTAAATGCTTGTTTCTTTACATCGTTTTTTATTTTGTGTTACGTGGATGTGTTACTTGTGCAGGATACAGATAGTTCATGCATACATGGAATTCGGAAGGACATCACCATTAGTGTTCGAACCGGAAATTGAGGGGTCGTGAGAAGAAATTTAGCCAACCGATTAGAGGCAACTCTTGCTTCTAATCCACCAAACACCAATTCACCATCTACCCCATCCTTTGGACCTGTTCCGATGGACCTCAAAATTCCAACCACCCCAATACCCAACATATACAACATGACTACCCAACCCAAAACCAAAACCATCAATCGGGTGGTGGTCACAACTCTAGACCACCAACACCACCAATCCAAAACCGTAACCGAAACCCAAGCAATCGCCAACGTACACCTCCACCTTCAAACCAAAACCGGCAAAACCTAATACCCCAATATCAACAACCGAAACGTTAACGCCAACCATGGAGTTAACAATAGTCGTGGCAATCCCACAAATGAAGCTCAGTTCATTACCTTGACAAGTTGAGGAACAATATCCCGGATGATGCACCATACAGTGTTCCCGGTTATCAATCACCGGACCACATCAGCATCCACTCGAATACTCAGACGACGGAGGGAATCATGATGAGAGATTCAGAGATGATGAATGGGGATATAGGGAAACTTCTACAATGCCGGGGGGTTTGAGTATGACGATTTTGGTTATCAAAATGCCAATTTTGTAGGGAATGACGGCGGTTATGGGAGAAACGATGGTTATGGGAATGATCGCCAGCCAAGAAATGATAGACGGAACCGGATTACGGTAACACAACAATAACGGTAACCGTGCCAATTCACAATTCGCGAAATCAAGGAATGGGTGCGACAGAAAGGTAACTACGGGCCGATGAATCAAGAGTAAATGGTCCAAGACCCCAAGTGAATAAACAACCTCCGAGGGTGTTAACGGGCGATTTAGACCGGTGGTCACCGAAAATGACTCACCGATTGTGCCTACACCTCGAGGAATAAGGGCATTCGATTGCAAGCCTAACTACATCAATATTCTACCCCACTTCAACGGTAGAACCAATGACGAGCCTTACACCCATTTGGCGGAATTTTCAACAATTTGTGGCACAATTGGTGGTCATGACTTTGCTCTCGAAGAAGTGAAATTGAGACTTTTTCAATTCTCACTAAAGGATAAGGCGAAGCAATGGTTTCTCACATTGCCGGCAAATAGTATTCACACATGGGCGAAGATGCAACAAGTGTTTTTAGATAAATATTATTCTATTGCCAAGACTAACGTTGCAAGAGATGAGATCCGGTCGTTTAGGCAATTACCGGGGGAGTTTTTACATGAGGCTTTGATCCGTTTCAAGGAATTGATCAGAAAGTGTCCTCATCACTAAATTCCAAGGTGGGAATTGCTTAAGTGCTTCGTAAGGGGGTTGGATGCCGATGACCACAAGTATTTACAATCGGCTAGCAATGGAACTTTGTTGAACAATCACAAGAGGATGATTGGGATTTTTTGGAGCGGATGAGTAAAAATTCAAAAGCGGTCGGTATGGCGGACCGTCGAAGAAGCATCCAATTTCTCGATCTCTTCCCGATCTTGATTCAAGTGCCAAAGATAGAATCGCTACTTTGGAAAGGGAGTTGGCGCGATGAAATAGAAAGATGTGGGTGCGGTCAAGGTGTGTGAGGATTGTTGAGACATTGAACATCGAACCGAGGAATGTCAAGTGGGCACGGTACAAGCGAATGAAGAGGTGAATCAAGTCTACGGTGAGTGAAAATAGTCCGATATGAATTGAAACACTTATCACCCCGGGTTGAGAAATCATCCTAACTTCCGCTATGGAAATGCCTCAAATCGGATGAATCCAACTTTCAACCGAACAATAAAGTTGGGAATCGAGGTGGGTCGATGTTGTAGGTCCCCTAGTCCTTATGGATCTTGACAGAATCGTCTATCCAATCTAGAGTGCGGAATCCCCTAGATCAGATTTCACAGAAAACACAAGAACACGAACAAGAATTCCTTTCAAACAGTCTTCTATTGATTATCAAACACAATTGTTTTACAATCAATTCAACTTCTCTTTTCTAACTCTCTGAAGCAATTCTCTCTGCAACTAAACAATAGAACCAGCAACTTAACTCTAAACACAACCTCCCTATTTATAGAGATAGGTTATGCAACTGGGCTAGGGTTTCCTACATGACATGACGGTTTAAAGCCCATTCGCCTACCATGTGTTATATTGTATCTAGTTCAGCCCAATTACTTCTAATTCACTATTACAAACTAAACCCGCTAAACGTTTATTATTTACTAATTACAAGATATCCGAAGACCAAATCTAAGTGTTGTCACAATTATGCACCAACAAACTCCCCCTTGATAATAGCTTCATAAAATAACTTAGTCTTCAGTCTTCTTGCAATCTTCAGTATCTTTGAAAAACATTGACGTTGGTCTTTGTGCATAATGTCTATTGCCTACGTCTAGGATATGTCTGTAATGTTTAGAGAGTTTACACGTTAATGATTATTTGTTAAAAAGTAATTTTTATGTGTTTTGATTCTATGTTTCATACAAAGTAGACACATGTTTCGTACGAATGTCTTACTCGTACAAAACACAAGTTCGAACGAAATATACTTAGTTGTTTAGCACGCACTTTGGTACGAGTCATGTCAACCTATAAATAGGGAAGTGTTGTGTTAGAACTAGTGAGTGATTTGTCAATTAGTACGGCGAAGCTCTGCCAGTTTGTTTACTCGCTCTTTATTTTAATGTCATTAATACAACAGAAGACGTTAAACAGTAAGTACTATCTTGTTTGTCTTGTCTACCTCTCTAGCAATGAATTCCGCCTCTGCTAGTTGAGCGAGATCAGGTCAATTGCTCATTTCGGGAGCTCGATCCCCGTCACAAGTGGTATCAGAGCCATGAGATTTGATCTACAGACAGACAACAAGTAGTTACAGGCTACTAGGTGTTCAGACTTGACATATCTTCATCTTCATCATGTTTCTGACCTGTATTGGATTTGGACGAATTTTGAACGAATTCATGGACAAAATGGACTAGGATTTTAGTAATTCTAATCTTCAATCTAATCAATCCATATCATAATTCGGACTTAAAATTGAACTAAATCATGTTGAAGTCGATTAAATTTTTCAGTTTGGAGACTGAGTTATTTCGTACGAGTTTCGCGTGAAAAAATGACTTAACTTTTGTACGAATTAATTCAAAAAGTTCATACTAACGAGTGCTAAAAGTTCACAGAATCTTACAATTTTCAGATTTTCAAAGAAATTCATACCAACTATAAACTCATAAAATATCTTACTCGTACAAAATGCTTTGATTCGCACGATACTGTTTGTGAGAAAAATCTAAATGTTTTTGAAAACTTGTTTCGTACGAACAATTTGGTCGCACAAAGAATTTTACTAATCTGATCAGTCTGTTTTTTCGAGAAGTGTGTTCTTAATTTTTTCATAGAAAGATGTCTGAGGAATTTTACAATGCTTTCGCCACATCAGTCGTTACCACACGCAGCAGCTCAAAATATCAATCTAGAGAATGAATTGGGAACAATGACGAAGCCGCCAAAGCTTATGAATCTAGATGACTTTGATAGTTGGAGTGAAAGATTTATGAACTGGGTTCAAGCTAACCACTTTACTTGTTGGTTTGCAATCGAGGCAAAATATATCACACAGTTGGTGAAAATGGGCTTGAAAAGACCCTTGCTCAATCTCGATGTAACGGAAAGTTATCAACGACAGAAATGATGAATTCATCACAATCGATAAAAGAACATCTTGATATTACAAATGATGATGATGCACAACCATTGGTGCTCTTCACTAAAGTTCAAGGTAGTCTCAATTCGCAAAGCAAGAGGCTTTAAGCAAAAGTTTCGGTGTATCACACGATTAAAAGAGAAACGGTAAAGCAGCTAATGAGCGATATGTCATCTCTGTTCATATGAAGAGAATGGAATGTAAAGACAATAAAGACTTTGACAATACTGATACTTCACAAGGAGATGGTCGACTTACTTAACATACTAGAGAATTCAATACATCATTCTCACTGCTCTTCATCGAAGCTGGGTCTGATTAATCAAAAGATGCAGAATTCGCAACTGTACAAGTTCAACAAGATGTTAATCTTATCAAAAATATTCTGCTCTCAATCCAACGCCAAAGATCAAAGCTTCATGCATATAGTCACCAATGACACCACCAATTGAAAGTGGCTTCCATCATTTCAACAGTTGTCCATAAATCAATCCAACAATTCTTCGATCAAACAACCTCAACATCAAACTACTCATATCCAATGCAAACAAAGAGTTTTGCAATGCACCATTGTCGTTTACTTCAGAATGCACAAATTTGACGAAAAGACAGCAAAGCAACATATTCTTACTTGCTATCTGAGTTTATACAGCCTTTTGCTGGAAGATCGATTCAAATGACAACGGAAGATTATGATCAAATTGATCCAGTTGAAATGGAGTGATAGATATAAATGGACTCATAGAGATTTATGAAACACTGGTAAGAAAGAATGGAGTTTGGATGGAAACTTAAATTGGTAATCCAAAGTTACTTTAACAATTGTCGGAGAAAGGTCACTTCAAGAGATACAAACTGTGAGGTTCAAGAAATCATAATCCTTTCGCCGATGATTATTACAAGAGCGTCTAACCACCACCAACAAGAACAGAATCGTGCCGTCATAGATCACATTTTACCAAAAATCAAAAATTCTGAAGAATCAAAAATTGGTGAAACAAAAAGTGCCAGTTATGATCGAGTTCCACCACCTATGTGGAACAGTTATGCATGCAAAAATTCATCTGGGGTGGAAAAGGCACTAAATCTTAAATTGAAAACTGAACAGTTGCCTTCAGATATTGATGTAACTTACAGTAATAATGATGGTGAATGTGATTCTGAAGTGGTAAATAATGTGGTTGAAAAGTGTTAAAAAATGAATGTGAAGTGTCAAAGTTTGATGATATATCAGAAAATAGTTTTTGAACCAATTAGGGTACGATGATTTCCCAATGTTTACTGATTTATTTGCAGCAGAAAGTTCAGAGATGTTACAGAGAAAAATATCTGAAGCTGCTAAAGAAGGAACCATTCCTCAAAAATGTCTAAAACTGAAATTGCTGAACAAAAGAAGAAATGGTTTCACGTGAATCCAACTAAGCGTAAATTTAAAAGACCCCTAGCATTCTTTACCAAAGATGCTGATATTTCACTAAGGATATTTTGAGCTGGGGATGGATTAAGAACTTAATGTGTATGCAATAAAGAGGGAATTTAGTATTCAATACTTTAGATATTTGAGTGACATCAAAACATTGCCGTATTGGGATATAAAGGAGCTTGTTCAAACAAAGATGATAAATCTAAATAGAAGTTTCATGACCAAAGTCTTTGGAGATTGATTAAGTTTGAAGCTATGCACGGTTTTACACATTGGAAACCTCACTATCCTCGTCGCATTATTAAAGTTGATCCAGTAACGAACGTGAAAGATGTTACATTGATTGTGAAGAAGCCGCGTGTGATGAAGAACATGCCTTTGATTAAAATAGAACAAGATTTCTTCAAGATATTCAAATGGTGGCACTATGATTCGAGTACAGGTGAAGCTGTTATTTGTGTACATCCAGATAATGACTCTTGGAAAATCACTGAGGAATTAACCAAAGCCGTCATAGCGCACAAACAAATATATGGTCTATGGCGAGGCATTCGAGTACTAGACCCGATGTGGCTAGTCAACTGTTCAAAGAAGGATATAGAATGTCTATTACAGTAAGATAAGTTTTGAAGAGAATGATAAAGAACAAGCGCACAATTTCAGAAAATCGTTAATGTGTGTTTTGCAAATGATAACATTCTGATTCGGATTGGAGAACGACTTAGAGGAAGCTTGAAAATAAAGAGACAAAGAAAAAGGAGGAAAAAGAAGCTCGAATTGCAGAACGTACAAGAATAGCATCTCTAAGGAGCTGTCAGTTAGTAAACCGACCTCCTCTGGCTGATGAAACACCAATTGCTTTTGAGGAGCGTCGCAAGCCAGTAAAGAGATTTTTTGGACGTTAGGGTCAACTCTAATTGAAGATTTTTGAAGACTATCCAGACTGTGGCAACATCCAAGGGGGAGTTTGTTTGTGCATAATATATATTGCCTACGTCTAGGATTTGTCTGTAATGTTTATAGAGTTTACACATCAATGATTATTTGTTAAAAAGTAATTTTTATGTGTTTTGATTCTATGTTTCGTACAAAGTAGACACATGTTTCGTACGAATGTCTTACTCGTACGAAACACAAGTTCGTACGAAATATAATTAGTTGTTTAGCACGCACTTCGGTACGAGTAATGTCGACCTATAAATAGGGAAGTGTTGTGTTAGAACTAGTGAGTGATTTGTCAATTGGTACGGTGAAGCTCTACCAGTTTGTTTACTCGCGTCTTAATTTTAACGTCATTAATACAACAGAATCAGTTAAACAGTAAGTACTATCTTGTTTGTCTTGTCTACCTCTCTAGCAATGAATTCCGCCTCTGCTAGTTGAGCGAGATCAGGTCAATTGCTCATTTCGGGAGCTCGATCCCCGTTCACAAGTGGTATCAGAGGCATGAGATCTGATCTACAGACAGACAACAAGTAGTTACCGGCTACTAGGTGTTCAGACTTGGATATATCTTCATCTTCATCATGTTTCTGGCCTATACTGGATTTTGGACGAATTTTGAACGAATTCATGGACAAAATGGACTAGGATTTTAATAATTCAAGTTAATCTTCAATCTAATCAATCCATATCATAATTCAGACTTAAAATTGAACTAAATCATGTTGAACTCGATTAAATTTTTCAGTTTGGAGACTGAGTTATTTCGTACGAGTTTCGCACGAAAAATTGACTTAACTTTTGTACGAATTAATTCAAAAAGTTCATACTAACGAGTGCTAGAAGTTCACATAATCTTACAATTTTCAGATTTTCAAAGAAATTCGTACTAACTATAAACTCATACGAATATCTTACTCGTACAAAATGCTTTGATTCGCACGAAATATTGTTTGTGAGAAAAATCTAATTGTTTTTTGAAAACTTGTTTCGTACGAACAATTTGGTCGCACAAAGAATTTTACTAATCTGATCAGTTTGTTTTTTTCGAGAAGTGTGTTCTTAATTTTTTTCACAGAAAGATGTCTGAGGAATTTTACAATGCTTTCGCTACATCAGTCATTACCACCGCAGCAGCTCAAAATATCAATCTAGATAATGAAATGGGAACAATGACGAAGCCGCCAAAGCTTATGAATCTAGAGGACTTTGATAGTTGGAGTGAAAGATTTATTTACTGGGTTCAAGCTAACCACTTTACTTGCTGGTTTGCAATCGAGGCAAAATATATCGCACCAGTTGGTGAAAATGGGCTTGAAAAGACCCTTGCTCAATTCTCTGACGTTGAACGTGAAAGGTTTATCAACGAAAAGAAAATGATGAATATTCTTCAACAATCGATTAAAGAAGACATCTTGGCTTTATTACAACATGATGATGATGCACAATCCGTTGGAGTGCTCTTCGACTAAAGTTTCAAGGTAGTGCTCAACTTCGCAAAAGCAAAGGGCGTTGTTAAGCAAAGAGTTCGGTGTATTCACACTGATTAAAGGAGAAACAGTAAAGCAGCTGATTGAGCGATATTGTCATCTGGTGGTTCATATGAAGAGAATGAGAATCGTAAACACAAATGAAGAGGTTGTTCACAAGCTAGCTGATTCTCTACCACAAGGTGAATGGTCGACTTACTTAACCATACTAAAGAATGGAATTGAATACAACATTTTCTCGCTGCCTTGTTTCATCGAAAGGCTGGAGGGTCATGAATTAGAGATGCAAAAGATGGCAAAAAACAAAACTGTACAAGTTCAACAAGATGTTAATCTTTATTTCAAAAATAGTTCTGCTGCTCAAATCCAAGCGCCAAAGATTCAAACCGCTTTCAGTGCATATAGTTCACCAAGCACACCACCAATTAAGACAAGTGGCTTCCAATCAATTCCAGCAGTTGATCCAAATACACCTTCAAGCCAACAATCTTCTTTCGGATCAAACCAATCTCAGAACAATCAAACTACTTCATCATCCAATGCAAATCAAAGAGTTTTGCAATGCAACATTACCGTTGACTTTCAGAATGCGCAAAATTTTGACCAAAAGACAGCAAAGCAACATTTGTCTCTACTTGCTTTAGTTATTGAGTTGTATAACAGCCTTGTTGCTGGGAAGATCGGAAATCTGAAATGACACGTGAAGATTATGATCAAATTGATCAAGTTGAAATGGAGTTGATAGATATAAAATGGTGTATGGCTTCAATCGTTCGACGTGCAAGAGATTTATGGAAATCACTGGTAAAGAAAATTTGGGAGGTTTGGATGGGAAACTTAGATTTGATAAATCCAAAGTTACTTGTTTCAAGTGTCGGGAGAAAGGTCACTTCAAAAGAGAATGTCCAAACCATGAGGTTCGAGGAAATCATAATCCTTTCACCGATGATTATTACAAGAGAGCGATCTACCACCCACCTAAACCAAGAACAAGAATCGTGCCGATTGAAGATAAGCAACCTGAAACTAAAGATAAGGCATTGGTTGTTACACAAGAAGACGAAGGGTTTAATTGGAACAAGTTTATTTCAAAAGGAGAAAGTTTGGCGTTGGTTGCTGAAATTATCAAGGAACCGGAAGAAGAATCGGGGCATCTTTTGATGAAGGACCTCATGATGACGATTATTACTATCATACTTCATCAGAGGAGGAGGAGCTTTTGAGTGGTCCATTCAAACATCTTTTTCCTAACAATGTGTTAAAAACTTTTACAGGATATTTCGCACCTAGTCAACATTCAACAGATGTAGAGCAAAAGAAACTAGTTGAAGAAGTCAAAGCTGATGAGAAAATGGAAACATTGAAAGAAGACATCATTCAAGCTTGCATGGCAAATGGCAATGAGGTAAACAAGTCAACATCTAAGAGTATGATTGAAAAACCTTGTGTAAAGTGTGCAGAGCCGTGTGGTGAGTGTCTTGTAAAAGACAAAAGATTTGCTGAATTGCAAAGTTTAACAGACAATTTGTCAAGCGATTACAAATCCACAAAGGAAGCTTATGACAAATTGTGTGTGTTTGTTAAACAGTATAATCAAGCACTCAGAGAAAATGACGCAACACTTATGATGCTTAAAGCAACAGTGATGGATAAACAAATGGCTATGAATATTCATCTAAACACTATTGCTGAGCTCAAAGGTGAGCTTGAGAAAATGAGAATTGAAACTGAACGGGTTAACAAATTGTTAATCAGTTACTCCACAAGCTCATACGTCATAGATCACATTTTACCAAAAATCAAAAATTCTGAAGAATCTAAAAATGGTGAAACAAAAAGTGCTAGTTATGATCTAGTTCCACCACCTATGTGGAACAGTTATGCATGCAAAAATCCATCTGGGGTGGAAAAGGCACTAAATCTTAAATTGAAAACTGAACCGTTGCCTTCAGATATCGATGTAACTTACACTAATAATGATAGTGAATGTGATTCTGAAGTGGTAAATAATGTGGTCGAAAAAGTGTTAAAATTGAATCTGAAGTGTCAAAGTTTGATGATATAACAGAAAATAGTTTTTGAACCAATCAGGGTACCGATGATTTCCCAACGTTTACTGATTTATTTACAGCAGAAAGTTCAGAGATGTTATAGAGAAAAGTATCTGAAGCTGCTAAAGAAGGAACCATTCCTCAGAAAATGTCTAAATCTGAAATTGCTGAACAAAGAAGAAATGGTTTCGCGTGAATCCAGCTGTGCGTAAATTTAAAAGACCACTAGCATTCTTTACCAGAGATGCTGATATTTCTCTAGGGGATATTTTGAGCTGGGGATGGATTGAAGAACTTAATGTGTATGCGATAAAGAGGGAATTTGGTATTCAATACTTTAGATATTTGAGTGATATCAAAACATTGCCGTATTGGGATATAAAGGAGCTTGTTCAAACAAAGATGATAAATCTAAAGATGAAGTTTCATGACCAAAGGATTTGGAGATTGATTAAGTTTGAAGCTATGCACGGTTTTACACATTGGAAACCTCACTATACTCGTCGCATTATTAAAGTTGATCCAGTAACGAACGTGAAAGATGTTACATTGATTGTGAAGAAGCCGCGTGTGATGAAGAACATGCCTCTGATTAAAATAGAACAAGATTTCTTCAAGATATTCACATGGTGGCACTATGATTCTAGTACAGGTGAAGCTGTTATTTGTGTACATCTAGATAATGACTCTTGGAAAATCACTGAGGAATTAATCGAAGCCGTCATAGCGCACAAAAGAATATATGGTCTATGCCGAGGCATTTGAGTTCTAGACCCGATGTGGCTAGTCAACTGTTCAAAGAAGGATATAGAATGTCTATTCTACAGTAAGTTAAGTTTTGAAGAGAATGATAAAGAACAAACGCTCCAATTTCAGAAAATCGTTAATGTGTGTTTTGCAAATGATATACATTCTGATTCGGATTGGAAAATGACTTGGAGGAAGCTTGAAAAGAAAGAGACAAAGAAAAAGGAGGAAAAAGAAGCTCGAATTGCAGAACGTACAAGAATAGCATCTCTAAGGAGCTTTTAGTTTGTAAACCGACCTCCTCTGGATGATCAAACACCAATTTCTTTTAAGGAGCATCGCAAGCCAGTAAAGAGATTTTTGGACGTTAGGGTCAAATCTAATTGAATATTTTTGAAGAATATCCAGACTGCGGCAACATCCAAGGGGGAGTTTGTTGGTGCATAATGTCTATTGCCTACGTCTAGGATATGTCTGTAATATTTATAGAGTTTACACGTCAATGATTATTTGTTAATAAGTAATTTTTATATGTTTTGATTCTATGTTTCGTACAAAGTAGACACATGTTTTGTACGAATGTCTTACTCGTACGAAACACAAGTTCGTATGAAATATAGTTAGTTGTTTAGCACGCACTTCGGTACGAGTTATGTCGAACTATAAATAGGGAAGTGTTGTATTAGAACTAGTGAGTGATTTGTTAGTTGGTAGGGCGAAGCTCTGCCAGTTTGTTTACTCGCGTCTGTATTTGAACGTCATTAATACAACATAAGCAGTTAAACAGTAAGTACTATCTTGTTTTTCTTGTCTACCTCTCTAGCAATGAATTACGCCTCTGCTAGTTGAGCGAGATCAGGTCAATTGCTCATTTCGGGGGCTCAATCCTTGTTCACACCTATCATATCCATTCAAGTTGGAGAATTTAAAATGACAAGGGCACTTTTGGATCTTGGAGCTAGTGTGAGTATTTTGCCGGGTAGTTTATATGATCAATATGAGTTTGGTCCGCTTAGAGCGGCAAACACTACCGTAGTGTTAGTCGATTTAACTCCTAAGCTACCCCGTGGAATAGTCAAAGTGGAGGACTTTTACTATCCGGTGGATTTTCTCGTGCTTGATTATGTTTCATTGGACCTTACCAAGCAACCCACGATTATTTTGGGTCGACCGTTTTTGGCAACATCAAATGCTCAAATAAATTGCAAAACGGGAACGGTCGACATGACTTTCGGTAATCGTCAGTTGCGGTTAAACGTTTTTTCCGGATTAACGGATTCTCTAGTCAATGATGAATGCTATATGGCGGACGTCGTTGACGCGTGTATACCTCTCTGTGACATGGGTGTCGAAGAGGAAAACATAATAGAGGAGTGCTTTATGTTTGACATGTTGCAATCGGAGACAAATCGAAGCATGGATGAGGAGGAGAGGAAAATGGAGGTAATGGCGGTAAGGGAAGGAAGACCACCTTGTACACATCAAGTGGAAAGTCTTCCCGAGAAAATTGACACCAAACTAAAGCCGTCATTGGTGGAACCTCCTACTTTTGAGTTGAAGGTGTTGCCCAAGCATTTGAAATATGCTTATGTAGGTGAGGGCAACACGCTACCGGTCATTATTGTGGCAGATTTGACCGGGGAGCAAGAGAAGAAGCTAATGAGTGGGTTGGTCACCGACAGAGCCGCTATTGGGTGGACCATTGCGGATTTGAAAGGTATTAGCCCTTCGGTAGTGATGCACAAGATCATAACGGAGGATGGAAGCACACCATCTTGTGATACACAACGGAGATTAAATCTGAACATGAGAGAAGTGGTCAAGAAGGAAGTGCTAAAGTGGCTAGATGCGGGTATTATATACCCCATCTCTGATAGCCAAGGGGTGAGCCCAACGTAAAAGGTTCCTAAAAAGGCGGCATCCAAGTCGTCACAAATGACGCAGGTGAAGAGGTCGCCACTCGGCCAGTAACCGGGTGGCGTATTTGTATTGATTATAGGAAGTTGATTTCTACAACTTCCAAAGACCACTTCCCTTTGCCTTTTATTGACCAAATAGTTGAAAAGTTAGCGGGTCAAAAATATTTTTGTTTCTTGGATGGATATTGGGTTACAATCAAATAGCTATCCATCCGAAAGACCAAGCTAAGACCACACTTACTTGCCCATACGGTACCTTTGCATTTAGGCGAATGCCGTTTGGGCTATGTAATGCCCCTGCCACCTTTCAAAGGTGTATGATGAGTATCTTTTCAGATATGGTGGGGGAGTCCTTAGAAATATTCATGGATGACTTTTCAATATTTGGGTCATCATTTGATGGTTGCCTTGACCAACTCGAAAAGGTTTTAAAATGATGCGTTGAAAAGAATTTGGTTTTAAGTTGGGAAAAGAGCCATTTTATTGTGTAAGAGGGAATCGTGTTGGGCCACGTTGTGTCAAGTCGAGGGATAGAGGTCGATAGGGCAAAAGTTCAAGTTATATCTACTTTTCCATATCCCACGAGTGTTAAGGGTATTAGGTCATTTTTGGGTCACGCGGGTTTTTATAGAAGGTTTATAAAAGGGTTTAGTAACATCACGAAACCTTTATGTAATCTATTATTAAAAGATCAACCATTTGACTTCAACAAAGAGTGTCAAAATGCCTTTAACGTTTTAAAACAAAAGTTGGTTGAGGCCCCAATCTTGCAATCACCAAACTAGTCGTTACCATTTGAAATCATGTGTGATGCAAGTGACTATGCTGTGGGGGGCGTGATGGGTCAAAGGGTAGAAAAGAAACCCGTGGAAATATACTACGCAAGTAAGACTCTTTCAGGTGCGCAATTAAATTATACAACAACTGAGAAAGAGCTACTTCGGTGGTATATGCTTTGGATAAATTCCAGGCTTAAATTTGGGGAAATAAGGTAATTATTTATTTTGATAATTCTGCTGTCATGTACCTTATGGAGAAGAAGGATGCAAAGTCGCGATTGATCCGATGGGTTTTGTTGCTACAAGAGTTTGACCTTGAGATTCGGGATAAGAAGGGCAGCAAGAATGTTGTGGCTGATCACTTATCCCGATTGCTGGTAGAAGAGGGTTCCTCTCATGTGGAGATCAACAAGACTTTCCTAGATGAGCACATTCTGAAAGTATCAACATTACCTTGGTTTGCTAACATTTTGAATTATTTGGTGACAGGTGACTTACCAGCTCATTGGGATAGAAGAAGAAGATTGCATTTTCTGTCTCAGATCAAGTACTACACGTGGAGGAACCAGATTTGTTCAAGACATGTCCGGATCAAGTAATGAGAAGATGCATCCTGGATGAAGAGATCCCGAGTGTTTTGAAGCACTTGCATACCTTTGCTTGTGGAGGCCATTTTAGTGGTCATAAACCGGGACATAAAGTGTTGAATAGTGGCCTTTATTGGCCGACCATTTTTAAGGATGCTTTTAACTTTGCTAAGAACTGTGTTGAATGTCAAAAGTTAGGGGGCATTTCTAAGATGGATGAGATGCCCATGCAACCGATCCTTTTTTTTTTATATCTTCGACGTTTGGGGAATCGATTTCATGGGCCCATTCCCCAATTCTTATGGGAATTTGTATATTTTGGTGGCGGTAGATTATGTGTCGAAATGGGTCGAAGCGATCGCCACCAAAACAAATGATCATACCATTGTCTGCAATTTTGTGCAAACGAATATCATTTCTAGATTTGGGATACCTCGGATAATCATAAGTGATGGGGGATCTCACTTTTAGAATTTTAATTTGGAAAATTGCTCAAACGGTATGTTGTCGACCATAAGAATTGCTACCCCTACCACCCGCAAACGAGTGGTCAAGTTGAAGTGTCTAATAGGCAAATTAAAGAAATTTTGCAAAAGACCGTTCGACCGGACCGTAAGGATTGGTCAACGAAGTTGAACGATGCTTCATGGGCCTATCGAACGGCACATAAGATGCCTATTGGCACTACTCCTTACCGTTTAGTTTACGGTAAAAATTGTCATTTACCGGTCGAATTTGTGCACTGCGCATTTTCGGCTATAAAAGAAGTTAACCTAAGACATGATGATGCAGGTAAGGAGCGCATGTTAAAGTTGTGCTAGTTGGAAGAGCTTCGGGAGGAGGCATATGAGTGTGCGTCAAAATATAAAGATGACATGATACATGCACATGATGCCAAGCTAAAGCCAAAGGAGTTCGTGGTAGGCGAAAAGGTGTGGCTATACAACTCGCGGCTCAAGTTTTTTCCCGAAAGCTTAAAAGCAAGTGGATGTGCCCGTTTTTTATCACAAGCGTTGGCAAGCTTGGGGATGTTACCATCGAGGACCCAAAGGATGGGTCAAAACAAACGGTCAACGGTCATCTCCTCAAACCGTTTATAGATGGGAATGAGGACAAGGTTGGAGCAAAGAAGGAATTGGTAAGCTTTTTGGTAAGCGTACCGAAAGTATGAGGTCAATTAAAGGACCAAGAACACTTGTTGTAAATTTTATATATTTTGATTGTTTGCGTGTTGTGTTTGTTTGTATTTCGCTTATTTTATACTAATCTCGTTAAACGTGTGAAGTTCGGATGATACAAACAGGTCAGAAGACATAAGGTATTTTTAACTTGTTTTGTGTATTGGGGACAATCCACAGTTTTTCGGGGGGTGGTATAAAATGTCGGGATCGTTAAAAAAAATTAAATGGGAGGGGCGTCGGCGACGGGCCCCCTGACCGTCGCCGACGGCTTCTGGTTAGCATCGTCGGGTTAAAAACGTCGTATACAGTGGTTTAAGCCGTCGGGCATTTATGGATTTTCAAGAGGGCGCCGGCAAAGGCCCAGGAGGGTGTCGGTGACGCCTCTTGGTTTGTCAGCCGACTCTGAACTTGTTTTAACGCATTTTCTCGGACCCAAATACATTCTAACCCACCAAAACTCGACGCGAACATGATTTTAGCCACAAATTAGACCCGGGTTAACCTCAACCACCCAATACTTCTTTAAAACACCCATCTTTCTACATCTTCATCCACACCTCATCCATCATCTTCATCAAGAACCCTAATTTTCAAATCTTCATATCCTCTTCAATTCTCCACCAAATCACCTGATTCTTGAGACTATTTTGTGTGTTTTTTTTTTTGCATAGAACAAAACCTCTAATACGGTTTCCTTAAATTCTTGCGTATTTGTAGGATTAGTGAATATCAAATTTTGGGTTTTTGGAGAAAAAAGTGTTCTTCATAGTGCATTACATCTCTTTGAAGTTCTTTTGTTTAAACAACACTAAAGGTATGATTTTACTTAAATTTGAGCATAGATTTCATATGGCATGTGATTTTCTTCCGAAATTTTGAATCTAGGTTTAAGAGTAGGTTGTTTATGATACCATGGTATGAGTATTTGCTTGAATTTGAGTATACGGGTGACTTGGGTGGGATTGAGCATGCAATATAGTTATGTAATGAGTATGATTTGTTTAAGTTGCATGTTTGAGCATACACACAATGTTGAATCTTGTTTAAAATCTTATATGTTTAGATTACAAACATAGAACTTAAATTTAAAAGTGAAAAAGTGCAGAAATTGGAAGATTTAAACCGGAAAGTTGTCTAACCATTTAAGTTGTGATTCAACATTGTATGTTATGTTCAAGAAGTAAATTTGGTTTAATTTGAAATGAGGATTTAGATGTTGAGATTCACCATGTTTAATTGTCTCTTTGCTTTATGTCTTGTAGATATGGCAAGCCAAAAGCGTAGCAAGATTTCGGGTCAAGGTTCCTCTTCGGGAGTCGGGTCATCATCAGGGCAAATAGAAAGGAAGTGGGAACAGTTAACTAGGTTGGAAGATAATGATGATCGGATATTCATGCAAGATTGGGAATGGGAAAGGATTCGGGATAGTAATGTCGGTGAACCTTGGGAGAATAATAAACGCAAACCTCTCTCAAGGTTTAATGATAGACGGTTGGAGGTTAGGTTGTCGAAGTGGAAGATGGTTAATGGGGTTCAAACAACGATTCTGGAACGGATTGTGCTGGAGCGCACATTGAATGTAGAGGAGTTTAGAAAGATAGGGATCGTTCAAACGTTTGAGAGGATCGGATGAGAGAGAGTTTTGGATTGGTGTGAGGATATCACACCACGGGTATACTTGGCCGCTGTTTGCGAGTGGTTGGCCTCGCTCAGGTTCGTGAATAAGGATGGCCCGCTGAGTACATGGCAGCTGGTGGGTGACACTGGGAGGGGCATATGGTGATGTCTTTCGAGACTATGAATTGTATCGCCCGATTTGATTCTTTAGGGGTCAACGAGTATGACTACTACACTGTTGACCAATTTTTGGATAATAAGGTCAATACCGTTGATCTTGAAGGAATGGTTGAGTCGGTTCTGCCCTATTCTGATGGCGGGGCTGCTCTTCATAGTCAACTGTCGGTTGAAGGGAAGATTCAGCCCTTTTCTCTTGAGAACATAATGGTCAGATTTGGGACTGAGGGAAGGTGAAGGCCTCGGACTGTCGAGTGCTCCACGCTTTGCTTTATGGAACCCCCAAGTTATCTTGGCGCCATATGGTCATGATCAACACTTGGGACACGTGCGAGTCGTACACTCGAAAGATGATACCATATGTACCACTTATTAGCACGATGATAGTGCAACAAAACAAGTTGCCGATTGATTCGTTGTGGGTGTTAAAGCCGGTGGATCAAATTTGCTTCGCGTCAATGAAGCAACATTGGAAGATTCAAGTTCAGGTGTACGGTCATCAATACACCGTCACTGACGATCAGGGACATCGGTTTCAGTTTCCCGACCCAAGTGTAGCTCAAGAGGCTGCAAGAGAGGAGGAGATGGTTGATGAAGAAGAGGAAGATGAGTCTCAAGGTCCAAGGGGCCTCGTCAGAGATACACCCGGCCACATCGAGAAATCTCGGCCGGGGTGGCTACTTTCATTCCAAACCGGCAAAAACCCGGATAGCCCAACTACAACTGGGGACAGCAGGACGTTTATGACAACGTCTCCGCGTGTATTGCCGGAGAATCGGGAATATGAACAGCGAAGGAAACAATGGGAACGAGATTGGGAAGCAGGTCGTCCATATCAAGAGCACGCGCCTTGGGTATCTTACGAGAACCTACCTCTTCCCACTGGGCCTTCTGATCCATCTCCGCACTGGCCCGAAGCAGTTGGTTCCAGCTTCATCCCGCCACAGTTCCCAGCACCGGCTGAGGGTGAAAGAGGGCCGCTTGATGATTTCCACGATATGATGTCAGCCCTCACCGGATATCCCTATCAGCCATACCCACCGGTGGATCCTAATGAAAGATACCAACGATGAGCCGGTACGTTTTCTTTGTTGTTGTAATTTTTGTGTATTTTTAGTTTGTATTTCTGTCCGTTTTAGTAGTTAAATGAACTTTGTGGGTGTGTTCCCTAGATAACCCTCACGAGATCTGCTCGTCCTTCCGAGCTATCGGAAGGTTTAAAAGGGCTTGTTGTATGAGCTAAATGCAACCATGATTCCTACAAATGTGAGTTTAGGTTGTTGTTGTAAAATTTTCTTTTCCACAAAATCAAAGTTGAATAAATTATATGCCTTGGTAACTATTTAAATAAAAATGGTAGAACTAAATAACTAACGAATTTTTGTAGTTGTGAGAAGCTTGCTTCTACATGAAGATTGAAATTTGTAGGTGCATTGGGTTCGCTTAGCAACCATTTTTATTGAAGTTGAAGAGCACACGAGGAATGAGCGAAAACCAGGTGCATAAATTTCCTTTAGTTTTGATTTGGTCTTGCTTAATAAGTGGATTGTAGTTTGTATTTATTCTCTGGGGTGGAATTTTGGGAAAGTCGGTCGTGTCACATCCTTTGTGCGTTTTAAAAGCTCTATTTTCACACATTGAGGACAATGTTGATCTCAAGTGTGAGGATGGGGAGAAAAAAGTTTTTCAATTTTGACCCGTTCGTTTATACGCTATACATTGAGGACAATGTTGACCTCAAGTGTGGGGATGGGGGAAAATTTTCAAAATTTTTTCCAAAATGTCTTTGTTTAAAGCGGTCTAAAAGGCACAAGTAACTAAGTTAATGAGGGATGGCACAACCCATGTGGTCCTTTGTCATGGTCAAGTTCAAATAAATAACATGACGGGTATTTAACGGGTGGTTGTTTGAGAATAATCCGCCTAAGAAACTTGCACTTTATACATATCACATTCCAAACCTTCTATATTGAGTTTTTGAGCCACTTTTACATATAATATATGCATATATTTCTTGGTTGAGTGGACCATTAGTCATGTATTGTAGAACTTGCAACTTTTGATACGTTTGAGACTATAGACTGAATATGAACACAAGAATGATTAAGGCATTAGGTAAATCTTTTTACTTTACACCATTTATACATCCTTACCCAAAATCAATCCCTTAGTCGCCAACTTTGAGCCTAAACCTTCCATTTGACCAACCCATTTAGCCCCTGACCTTTTAACCCTATTTTTAACCCGACTGGATAAAAAAATCAGAAAAGAGCAGAAAAATGCATGTTTAAATAGTTGTTGAATAAAGGCATAAAATTTTTGCCTTGTAGTTATTGTTTCATAATCGTTTGTGAGTATAGTAATTGTGTAATAAAAATCAAGTTTTTATCACCTTAGCCACTTTCAAAGCATCTCATTCCATACCCTTAGCCTAGCCCAATTCAACCCGTTCATGACCTTTTGACTTGTGTTCAATATTTGTGTTTAGTGGTGGAGAATGATTGAGTTGCAAGCTTATGCGGGCATATGTTCTAATCGGTTTGTGTGTTTACATCAAAAGTGCTAATGTATTATTTATTAGCCAAATTATTAGCCGAGTGGAGAGAACATTGTGAGGGATATGTATTATATGTGAGTTTCAAAGGCGGGTTAATCTTGGATAACCATTTTTATATGAGATCATCATATTGATGTTAAATAATTTGAAAATGATAAAATGTTTGAACTAAGTATGACATTAGACCTTAACTCATATCTCAAGAATGGGAAATGTGTTCCTTGTTCAACCCACGTGAAAGTGAAAGACAGATTTGCTTGAGGACAAGCAAAAGACAAGTGTGGGGATGTGATACGTGGTTGAAAACCAATGCTTTTGTGTAGTTTAAGTTAATGTTTTACACGACTTTTAGTTTCGAATAGCCTACTTTTAATTGGATTTTTTGTTTTGTAGGTTTATGAAGTTTAAGGAACTATTCGGGAGCGTTTTGGAGCATCACAAAATGGGAAAACAGGAACTTGAGTATTGTAGAGGCCGTCGCCGACGCCCAAAGGTACCGTCGGCGAAGCCCTTTAGATAACCCGTCGGAGAAATTTTGCCGTAGACAGTGATTTAGAGCGTCGGAGGAAACATGGTTTTTCTAGGTGTCGTCGGCGACGCCCCAGAGGGTCGTCGGCGACGCCCCTTTGATTATCCAATCGCTGAACTTCAATTTTGAACGGGTTTTTATGAATGTGTTGACCCATTTGTGAGGGGTTACGGAATTTTGAACTTAAAACAACCATCTTGGAGCCAAGAACATCATCTCCTTCAACTCCAATCCATCTCTGCCATTCCCCATCAACCGAATCAATCATCCACCATTCCTAACCCTAATCCATCATCATCACTCTCACCAATCCACCAAACCTTCCATCATCATCATCATCCATTCAGCATCAATACCATCAAAAGCTCAAGATGTTCATGTTCAAGGTTTCATCAATTGTTGATCTTGCACCGGTCGCCATGAGCGGCTAATTTCCGAAGGTTTCACCCTGATGTAGACATTTGTAAGATTTAGGGTTACTTTATGAAATTGGTTGATTTTGTGACAACTTTAATTGTATTTTGAATTGATTGATAATTGTCTCGCATTTGAACTATATTTGCGAATTGTCGAATGATTATAAAATTTGACTTTGTGAAACAAGTTTGTGCATTTATGCTTTATCTTTCGAAAGGGATTATTTATCCGAAGTAACAAAATGTGTTGTGGTCCGTTACATACGTAACAGCAATTGGCACCTAAGCTTTGTGATATTAAAACTATTAATGACAAATTCAATTGAATCAAGTAAAATTTTTAGTAGCCCTAGGTCTAGCATTTGTTGAACCGGGTGTGAACCTTGTTTCCAACCCATTTTTTTAATCAAGTAATTTAGTTTCGTGCAATCGTTTTAAAGTAGTAATTAGATAGTCAAACCAAATTTGTTGGATCATTCCGACATCCTTTTCAAAACAAATCAAATTAATTAATTTCATAGCAAGCTTCATAAAAAGTGGCAATCTTATTAAAAATCAATCACATCCAAACACAAACCACAAACTCTTCGTGGTTCGACCCCTTACTACCACTAACACATTGTTAAAGGTAATTTGGGTATATAAATATTATCTTTGCCAGGGGCGCGACACTCCGATCAGACCTATAAGTGTTAAAAGTTTAGCTAAAAGATCCTATTGCTTGGTCATTACAGATGATTTGTCACGTTTTTCATGGGTATATTTCCTTAAAGCCAAAAGCGTAACAACATCTACTCTCAAGAGTTTCATTCCCATGATTGAAAACGTGATTAAGCTGAAAGTCAAATCTATAAGAAGCGACAACGGATCACAATTCAAAAATCAAACGTTTGTCTCCTTCTGTGAAGAAAAGGGAATACGCCTTTAATACAGTGCAGCCAGAACCCCTTAGCAAAATGTAATAGCAGAACGGAAGAACAGAACTCTCATTGAAGTTGCTCGAACTATGCTTATAGACTCCAAGCTTCCTGTCATCTTCTGGGCTGAAGCAGTCAACACAGCATGCTAAGTTTTGAATCGAGTTCTCATCGTTAAACCTCATGGAAAAACAGCTTATGAACTTCTTTTCAAAAGGAAGCCTCTGATAGATTCCTTTAGACTATTCGGATGTTCCTATACACTCCTCAACACTAAAGACAATCTTATCAAGATTGAAGCAGTCGGTGATGTGTGCTACTTCATGGCTACTCATCTTCCCAAAAGGCATGTCGAGTCTACAACAAACGAACTAAGATGGTGATTGAATCATACTACGTCAACTTTCAAGAAGGAAACTCCACCAACACTGGAAGAGGTCTAAACTGGTTTTATGATGTAGATGCTGTATTCAACACTTCCTACATTGATGAGCCACTCACTGAAACCGAACCTGCCGAATCAACCCCAATAAAGCCACTGTTTGATCCTTCAGACATTGGTTTCACTCCTTTTACAGCTCGTTTCACCCAAGTCTCTGCCGATCCAATCCTTCCTGTTATCGAAGTAGATGGTGGCACTTCGGCTGAGAATGCATCTTCATATGATGATTCTTTCACAGTTGATTGTGGATGAACCATCTAAAGAAGACGAACCTCCAATTATCTACGTCGATGAACACTTTTCCAATCTGCCTCAACAAGTTGAGACTCACACCAACGCAGGATATAAGACAAACTGAAATCATCCAAGTGAGAATGTCAAAGGTTCCATGGAAGATGGAGTTCGAACTCGCGGTCAATCACATACCATCAACACTAGATTGTATGCAGCTTTTCTCTCGCAGTCTGTGCCAAGAGATATTGAAGAAGCCATTCAAGATTCTAGCTGGTACAAGCAATGCAAGAAAAATTAGCTCAATTTCGTAAGCTTAAAGTCTGGGAACTCGTTGATTTACCAGATGGAAAGTATCCCATTGGCACCAAGTGGGTATTTCCTAACAAAATGGACGATCGTGGTGTAGTCATCAAGATTAAGGCAAGAATGGTGGTTCAAGGCTTCCGACAGGAGGAAGGGATTGACTGTGAAGAAGTTTTTGCACCGGTAGCACGCTTGGAAGCTATAATAATCTTCTTAGCCTATGCTTCGTTCAAAAACTTTAAGGTGTTTCAGATGGATGTAAAGAGTGCGTTTCTATATGGGAAGGTAAAGGAAGAAGTCTATGTTTGCCAACCTCCAGGTTTTGAAGATCCTCACTTTCCTGCACTATACTATAAGCTTGACAAAGCTCTCTATGGTCTTCATCAAGCTCCTCGAGCCTGGTATGAGACTTTAACAACATATCTTCTGGATTGTGGGTACTCAAGAGGTAAAATCGATATGACTCTCTTTACGAAAAGGATCGGAGATAATGTGATGCTGGTGCAGTCTACATAGACGATATTATCTTTGGGTCAACCGATGAAGCTCTTTGCAAGGAATTCGAGAAAGTTATGAAGGCAAAATTCAAGATGAGCATGGTGGGAGAACTTACGTTTTTCTTGGGATTAGAGGTGAAGCAGAGAGAAGATGGTATCCTCATTCATCAAGCAAAATACATCAGGGATATTTTCTCCAAGTACAGCATGAACGACTTCAAAACTGCCAGAAGACCATTTGCAGCTCAAACAGAACTTACATCTGATCTTCAAGGAAAACATGTGAACAAGTCCTTCTATCGCTTGATGATAGGCTCGTTGATGTATCTGACCGCAAGTAGGCCTGGCATTATGTGGGTTGTCTGTCTCTGTGCACGATTTCAGACGGATCCAAAAGAATCTCATGAAGCTGCTGTCAAAAGAATTTTTGGCTATCTGAAAGGAACACCTAAACTTGGATTGTGGTACCCTAAAGATAGTAATTTTGATTTATTGCTTATTCTGATAGTGATCATGCAGGTTGGAAAGTTGACAGAAAGTCCGTCTCTGGAGGCTGTCAATTCTTAGGAAATCGTCTCATATCATGGCAGAGCAAGAAGTAGACAACAGTTGACACATCTACTCCTCAAGCCGAATATACGGCAGCTTACAGTTGCTGTTCACAAGTTCTTTGGATACAAAATCAGTTGCTGGATTACGGAATCAATGTTATGAAGACTCCCATATTCATCGACAACGAGACATGTCTAGGAATTGTGAAGAACCCTATCCACCACTCCAGAACAAAACACATCGAGATTCACATTCATGCAATCAAACATGCATATGAGAAAGGAAACATTCATGTGGTGCTGGTGGATACCATGTAACAAAAAGCTGATATTTTCACGAAAGCCTTCGATAAAACCCGCTTCAACCAGTTGGTAACCTGGTTGGAAATGGTCAATTTCCTTGAGTGGAAATGATTAAGAAAACCTTTTCATAATAAACACCTTAAATAATCTTATAAAATATGCCCAATAAAAAGATTTTCTGCATTTTTAAAATTTCCTTTTCAGCTCTGGAATCTCGAAAATCAAATTTTAAAAGGAGAAGTTGTCCAGAAATTAACAAAATCTTTAAGGTTTACATCTTTTGTTTGACACCTGCTTAAGAAATGATAGAAAACTGCTGACACTTTGTTTGATTTTAAAACAGAACTCGATTGAGGTACCAAGCAACGACGTGCCAGTAGATTCAGCAATACCTTCGAGTAAACTACGAGTTGGCGACAAAAGTTAATGCTTATACAAGATTCTGGATACCCACATTGTTGTGCAACTTGCGGGTAACACGTTATGGCGTATAGCTTAATGGTCTTAAATCTTGCATTGATAGATTGCCAAAGTCCGAGATTTCGGGTCTTTATATTGACTACTCATAGTTGCTCTTCTGCTGCATCAAGATATATGCTGACCTAGACACAATTATGATATCTTTTCAAAAGAGCCAATGTGCCCAAAACCCCACACAGATGAAGATCTTATGCGAGAATCATTCATGTGCTTAAATCGTACCGTCGAAGGTATTTGTCTTAGCCCTCGTTAGACATTGGTCTCTCTGCTGTACGAAAGTACTGACCTAATCACCAATTGTCTATCATTGAAATTTCAAAAATGAATAAAGTCAATATACTTATCCGCTATGAGGAATCTTTGTGCATACCTTGATCGCGGGGGTATGTCCTAATGTGGGACTCACAGGCACAACATTCTAACAGTCTAGCTTAGGTGGAGGCCATGATAAAAGCGCTCACTGAAAGCATGTTGAAAGAAAGGTGCATGGATTTAAAGGGACAAACATACAGATAGTTTTTCTTGTGCCTTGATTATTGAATATTTTATATTTCATCACAAACTAACAAAGTGTTGCCAGTATGATCTTTTGCAGGAAAGTCACAGGATCCGAATCAGTACGAATTATGTGAAAAAGGAAGCTTCATAGCTCTAAAAATAATTTTCAGGGTTCATATTGCAAATTTCAGTTTTCTGAATCTTATTCTCAACCTTTGCACTATTTTTAACCAAAAAGGGCGCATTTTTCGAGAAAGTTTAAGATTTTCGAGCGTATTTGTTTTTAAACTTATTAGACTTGAAGAAACCTTGTAAATATACCTAGGCGGCGTAATTATTATTCCAATGTATTTATTAATTACGCTGGAAGATAATCATGTGTATATATATATATATATATATCAGATCTGAATATGCATCTTTTTCAAACAATCTTCTTCTTCAACATATCAAAACCCACTTTCAAAACACTCAAAATTCAAATACCATCAAAACATTTGAGCAGATTTGATTGAGTTCATTTTCGATATGGATTATTTGTTTACATATTGATTATCTACTGTTTGTTGGTCAAAAACCATGTTCAAAACCGATACAATCATTGAAAATGATTAAATCAGTGTAAATAGTTTGGTTTATGAGTTTATCAAGAAACTTTTGAATTCAACGTATTTAACTTGAATATGGCGTATTTATGTTTGAGGTCAGCGTAACCCTATCTGATCAATGGATGGCGAATTTAAGTCTTAAACGCGAGTTCGAGCAACCGGCGTATTTGACAAATTCGCCGGTCAAGCCAATGTAGATAAACATCTACGCTGACTATACTTAAATCCGCTAACTACGATCAGCGTAAATGAATTATAACCGGCGTATATATTATTCCGCTTGGGGTATTTGTGTCACATGTGCGGTGTATATAAATCATGATTATCGGCGCAATTTGTAGCGCTGCGTATTCAACTCAAATGCTTAGCGTAATTATGTACATAAATATATATAAATATTTCTTTTGTTTTTTATTAGTATAATTTGTAAATATATTATCTAACTTGGCTCGTTTCACGTTTCAGAATGGCTCAACAATTAGTCTGGGATGGCACGAGGAAGCAAAATCAGCCAATTACACTAGTTCCTCCTGAGCCTGATTTTGAAGACGTAATGGACTGGCTGTCAAGAAGCAAAATAAGTTCTGATGTTCAAGTTAATCCAAGATTTACTATATTCATATAGAAGAATTCTGGCGAACCACAAGAGTGAGAACCCTGAACCAAGTCAAGCATATCACCGCGACTGTACGCAACAAAGAGATAAAGGTGACAGAAGAGCGAATTCAAAAAGTTCTCAGCCTTGGAGATAGTACCAGTGATCCGATAAAGCTAAGTAAAGAAGCAGTGCTAGAAGGATTCCGTAGAATGATCTATGTTGGAGATTTTCAAAGCAAGAACGAGATAAAGAAGTCAGGTCTTACAAAGGATTGGAGGTTCATCCTTCACACATTTTGCATGAGCATCTGTCACAGGAAAGGTGGATATGATGGTTGGAATGATTTGCGGCAATGCTAAATCTATGTACAAATCATCCCTTCAACATCTCTGGCCTATTTTTTTACTGCATGATCGACAATGTAAACAAAGGCGCATGGGCTATGTACCCAAGATTTGTATATTTGCTCATTGATGATCAGCACCAGAACTTACTAGATGATGGTAATCTATATCAGTTTCAGCTCCCCATAGGAAGACAATTCACGGAGCTAAAAACAAAGGAGTGGGTAATGTTGTATAATTGGATGTACACGAAAGAAAGACTTCCCATTGTTTTTGCCGCATACAATAACTATCAGGAAAGGGTGAGGCAGGGTAGAGAAGGACAAGACAAACCTACTGATGTTAAAGAGGAAGCTGAAGTTGAATAGGAAATACCACTTATACACAAACACAAACACAAAGACAAAGGGAAGAAAGTGGTTGAAGAAGAACCCTCCAAGAAGAAGAGCAAGAAAGACTCCTCGAACACAGAGCGAATTATGGGTGACAGCATTCGTGCTGGATCAACAAGAGAAGAAATTGAAAGGATGCAGGCCATTCACGCTATCGTGGAGGTAGAAAAACGTGAACGGAGAATGAAAATGAGAGAGATGACAGAGTCAGAAACACCTGTTATGGTTACATCAGAACAAGAGCAGTTAGATCGCTTTGTAGAAGGGCTTTTAACCGATCCCTTAGAGCCCACTCCAAGCAAGACTCCTACACCCAAGAAACGAAAAACAGGTGAGGGATCTTCCAAAAATGTTCCACCCACGCCCTCCTCATCTGTTCAACCTCCTCCTCAAAGAGTTCCTTCAAGACCTCGACCGTTTCAAGACTTGTATGATCGCCTATCCAAAGAAATCGGTCTGTTTCCTGCAAACGAATTTTGCTTATTGAAAAATCAAGTAAACGATACTAATGTGCTTAAAATAAAGTTGAAAGAGCAAAGAAAGAAAAACAAAGAACTGCACTCCTACTTCTCTAAGCAATCTGAATTTATAAGGTTTCAACAAGAGGGGTTGGAGGAATTGCATGAGCTAGTGTAGGATCTTTATGCTTTAGCAAATTGGAAACCAAAATGTACAAGCGAAGATATCTTCAATTTTGACATCTTCAGAGAAAGAGAACAGAAACGGAAGGATAACATAGCAGAAAAGAAAAAGAAAAGACTTGAATTTGTTGTCGATGTTACTTTTGATGAAGATAGTGAAGAAGAAGAAGAAGAAGAAGTTGACAGAACCGAAATGCCAGAAAAATTTCTTGAATGGGGTTTGGAGGATGCTGTGTTATATGAGACTGATGGTGGAGATGAGTTCGAGCCTCAGCATCCTGAATGCTTCATGAAAGAGAGATAAAAAATGCCAGTTTTCTATCAAGTCATAAAAGTTTAGAAGACCGAGGTCACAGATAGAATCATTAGCTGGATATATTGTAATCTGACAGGATGGTTTGTGGTGAAGCGAAGGGGAGGTGTAATCCAGTACTTCCGAAATGGAAATGATATGCAAAGTCTACCCACATGGGATATCCGAGAACTAAACAAGCATGATCTGATAAATCCCACAAACAACAGCACTGGTGGCGACCTTGAAAGATTGATACATAGAGAATGCATGCGTGGATTTACTGTTTTCAAACCTCGACGCCCAAGAAGACGTGTATCAAAAACCACGAAAGACCCATTTACTGGAAAAGGAAAGGTAACTTGGGTAATCAATCTAGCAAAAGTGGTGACTAGGGTGAAACTTACTCCGGAACAACCTGTGACCCTCACCAACTTCAAGAAATGGTTCTATGTTGGTAAAACAGGTGAATGGTTATCAGATCCAACTCTAATGAAGATATATGTATTTTGGATCCGATGGATGTTTTCATGTTTTGTCTTTCCGATCTGAATGTTCTTTATGGAAACAAGATAAATGTTGGAGCAAGAAACGAATACCTTGAGGAAGTCATGCTATTCCAAAGGGCGGTCGAGCGAGCACGGGAACAAAAGATTGAAGTAATGAAGATTATGCTCAGGATCGACACTTAGAAAGAAAAAGGTGATACTAGAAAGAAGAAAGTTGTTGAGCCGAAATCATCCACTCCACAACGCAAAGATCTATCTCCTAATTCAGACGTTCAAATCATTCCTCAACCTCCAACTTCATCCACATATGAAGTCACTATGGAGGCCCAGCCAACAACCAGTGAAGCTACTTTTAACCAATCTGCACCAGCAACAAAAACTCAAGAAGCTTCCACAAGCCTTGGAGCTCAGAACAAAGATTGAAGACTCTCAAGTACGCAACGGTCTAGGGGGATATTGTTAGGACATTTTGAGACCGTTGATACTTGAGCATAATAGCTTAGAGCTGGTTTTGTAACAGTTAGTAAATCTAGAAGGGCTAAAAGTGTAATTTTTGGTACTTGTACTGTAGCGGCGTATTTAAGTTTCCAGCGTATTTAATAAATACGCTGGGAAATCAGTTCGTATATATATAACTATCATTGAAACCCTAGTCCAAGGTTCTTGTACAGATTTTGGTGATTGATCTTGTGTTGTGCTTGTTGTTCTTGTGCTTAATCCAAAATATCCAGGTGCATTCACTGAATATATCATTTGAGATTCCATATACAACACTTGTTGTTTGATCCAGACAAGAATCTTCATCTTCATCCCTTGCTTTTTCTTAAATTTTACACATTCAAGCAACTAATCATAGTTGTTTGGGTGATAACAATCAACCACTGTGATCCGAATCTGATTTGCGACTCACAAAACGTGAGTAGTCATCTGTAATAACCAGACAATAGGAGTTTTGAGAGATGCTGGACACATTTACTAGACCAAAGAGATCCATGTGAAGTAAATCTAGTACTGAGTTAGGAGAATGTAGAACCTTCAATTTGTGAGACTTTGGATGTTGTTTCCCTAATGCACATGAGACACATTATTCGATCATAATGAAATCCCTGACTGGAAGATCTTTGACTAAACCTCCCTTTGCAAGTCGATTCAAGTTATTCATATTTACGTGACCCAGACGACGATGCCCCAACATAGCATCATGTTTCGAAATTTCAGAGAACGAGCACGTGATCTCCTCTGTCATCCTTTTGTTCATATCAATTACATATGCATTTCCTTTTCTTTCTTCTTTCACTAAGAACCATTCTTCAGGAATTACAATTCTAGGTTTCAATACAAAGATATCTTTCTTCGTAAAATGAACAATTATTCCTCTGTCGCACATTTCAGAGACATTTAAGAGATTATGTTCCAGTTCTGGAACATAGTTTACATCTTCAAAGTTTAGAACTCCATTTCTAACAGTACCCTTCATCATTATTTTTTCGGATTCACCTCCTGCGAAAGAGACATATCCACCATAAAAAAATTTCACATCATGGAGCTACGAAATGTCTCATGTCATGTGCCTTGAACAACCACTATCAACATACTAAAGTCTGAGGATAGTCCTCCAAATCCGTTCCTACACAAACAACAGGATTAGTTTGATTTTGGAACCCAAGCTCTAGATGTCTGGGTGCAACCTGAGTAACTATTTGATGTAAACTCTACAATTTAGTATCAGAATATAAATATTTCGAGCATGTTGATGATTGTGAAGATTTGCACGACTGGACAGCAAAGGTTTTTTGTTTCCAAAATTCCTTTTTGATTTTGTTAGAGACCTTTTCAGTCTCTCTTAAGAAGTTAGTTTTATAAGATGTTTCAAAACCAAATTTTGTCTAAAAAAATCATTTCTTCGTTGAGCCTTTTCTTGATTCCAATCTTTATCAGATGGTTTATCCTATGAATATCTTGTTTGAAATTTTTGATAGGGGATATTCTTCTGATATGATGCAAATATTGTTTGATACGGTCGGTAAAGACGATGAACACAATTTCGAGCAAAGTGGCACAGAGTGCCACAGTTAAAACATGTTTTTCACTTCTTAAAAAGGATCTAGCTCAGCTTGTGAGATTTTTGGATGCCCTGATGATTGTGATTTTGAGCTATGTGATGGTGATTGTCGTCTCTATGCTTGATGTTTATTTTTCGCTTGGATTTACCCTACTTATCAACATTAGCACAAGAGTGAGTATTCACATGTTCAACTTCTAATTTCACCTCTATTTTATCATGTTTTATATTATTGCAAACAGAAGTCTTAGATATAACCGAATCGTTAGTTAATTCATTTTTCACAATGTCAATTTCAACAAAAGTAGAGGAATCTGATGCACTAGATGGTGCACCAGAATCCTTATTCAAATCACATTTCATGACAGAAGCAGAATCTGAATTCAAAGGTTCAAAATCAGCACACACATAAGCGTTTTTCCTAGCGAAATTAAGTGCACGTTGCATAGTTTTTAACAAAGATAAATTGTCTTGCGAAAAATTTAAAGAAGCATTAGAATTCATAGAAGCGTCAAACGACGGTTCGTCATCCTTATCAGTCCATTCCTTAGTAAACACAGTATCTGCACATGAACTAGATGAGATATTATCATTTTCACAATTCAGTTTAACATTTGACGGTTTAGTCGGCACCTCCTTGACAGGTGTTCTGCAACAGGTTTTGTAAAAACTGATTTTAAGGGGTTATGTTCAATTGACTTTGGTGCAGATATTCTTACTAGTGTCGACTGAATGGGTGTAGGTGATGCTACTTTCAATGGCTATTCCTAAGCAAGTTTTCCATATGCCATATAATTTTCGTTCTCAAGTTCTTTGTTAGTCCAAGCCAAACCTAAGTAATTGTGGTTATATGGCGAGGGAACCTTAGTGAATCCTAAACCCATTCCCTTCTTCTCTTTGTATTCCAGTAGCACATCACATATATCTTTAACAATTTTGCTTGAAGTTTCATAATTTTTTAAATTTATTTCATTTTTCTGAAATCTTTCTTTAAAAGCATTTAGTTCAGCAGTATGAGAGTCAAGATTGTTTTTGGCATCTTTTCTCAAACATATTGAAACACTAAGATATTTTTTTTAACTTAACTATATCTTTCTTAAGGGTTTCTATTTTATCATAAAGTATTTGATTATTTTGTTTGTAAGTTAAATTTTCTCTTCTAAGTCCTGAGAATTCTTTTCTTTGCAAGCATCAGTACATAAAAGAAAATTTACCTCATTAGTGGATGGTAGAGAGTCTGACATTTGCACCATTAAAACTTGTTGATTTGTAGCTGTAGGATCCATAAGATTCAATGCATTAATCTGATCAATCCAATTTAAAGTATTGTGTTCTTGCACTATCATGGCTTTGCTTTGATCAGCTGCACCCGTCCCTGTAGAGGATGAAGATAAGGCAGAAGGGCTGACTGGCACAACTGCCCTTTCATTATTTTACGCAGGCTCAAGCTTCTTGAAATCTCTAGCAAAATGGCATGGCTCATGACATTTAAAACACATTAAACTTTATTTGGCCCTCCCATTAGTCCCTCAGTCCAGTTGTCTCGACCTGTTTTCTTCACAAACTTGTTGGCTAAAAGCAGACATAGTAGATGCAAGGAAATGTCATTTCTTTCAACATCTTCCAGGTGTATCTGATTTAGGTCAAAAGTAGTCACTCCAGGAGGGATAAGATCACGTGCTATAAATGAATTCAAACAATTAATCATACGAGCAGCAATTATCAATTTTTCTTCATTTTGTTTAGTTACCAATGCTTCATTTTGAAGAGCCTGTGCATTTCTAGAAGCCTGAGTAGTAAGGGTAGCAGAATTCATTAGGTGAACTAGAGCAGCAGATTGAGCAACAATGAGATTGTGGATCATGGTATTGTGGATATCCGAAAGTTCAGATACCTCATTTCACTATCCAAAATTTTGGATATTCGATTGGATAGTGAATCGGATATCTGAATATCCAATTTTTATTTAATTTTTATTTTTTATTAATTTTAATATTCGGAACCGGATATTTCGGATAGTTTTGGATATCCGAATATAAATTTTTGGATATTTTTCAGATATTTCGGATACTTCGGATACGTCGAATATCTGTAATATCCAATTTTTTTTTTAAAATCACTATCCGAATGATATCCAAATTTTCGGATAGTTCGGATTCGGATATTGGATAATTCGGATCGGATTTTCGGATACGAATAGTTTTGAACACCCCTAGTTTCACGTGTTATGAGCGGATGCCTAAGCAGAGATTGGACTAAAAATCATGTTCTTTGAGTAGTAGAAGGTGAGTGAACATAGTAAGGGGTTTCATTGGATGAACTTTTGAACATTTGAAAGTTGTTGCTTTGGGATAGAAGTGCAAAATTTGATCCTAATATCTCGCTGCTAATAAAGTGTTTCTATGTCTCTCTATTGATTATCCATCTCACAAAACTTTATGATGGTTATCATTTATGTCAGAACTATTCAACTAAGATCCTTTGTCTTCTTTATCATAACAACGTTGGAATCCCAACTCTTGGGCAAAACATTGAAAAACTATTGATTGATTTCAGCATTCGAGAATTCTATATATGCAGCCTTCGTCTGATTCGCGAGCTAGAACATCCTCTCAATCTAATTATCAATGGTCTCACTATAGATATAGTTGAACGAGCTAAATTCGTGCTTCAATACATTTCTTCTGCTTTGCTGCATATCTTCATTTCCTTCGAGAACTTCTTTCAGAGCTGCCTACGGTTGTTTTGTAGACTTCACCTCTCTGAATCTAAGAGAGATATCAGGTCCCAAAGCCATCGTGAAGAATGAAAACGCTTTGTCATCTTCTTCAACTATGAAAATATCAACATATGTGTAACTCTCAGTTGGTTTATTCATAAGAACATTAGGTGCCTCTAGACTTAGTATACGTGATCACACGGGGTCCTCTAAGAATACATCTCCAAACTTGGCTCTTTAGCCTTGACATATTGCTCAAACCTAAATTGCCATTCCAAGTAATCCAAGTAGGCAAGGAATCCGAGTGCAGGTTCCAATGATGGAATCCAACTTTTGTTGAAGAGTGCCGGCAGCAACAACCATGAGAGTAGCATTGGTTAAGTTAGCAGGATTCATGGTTAAATTTATCGAATATAAATTAAGTTAATTTAAAATTAGTTCAAATTTTCTAAAGTCCAAAGTCTTAAGTGCAGTAGAGATCAGTTCTTGAAATCAGATGATTCTCGAAAGCTAATGTGAACTTGAATATGGAAGGCTTCTCGAAAACAGAAGATTTCTCGAAAGCTAATGAGAGCTAAAAATAGAAGGCTTTTCGAAAACAGAACTCTTCTTGAAAGTTGATGAGAACTTGAAAACAGAAGACTTTTAGACATTGGTTGATCTCGAAATCAAAACCTTTGTCGAAAATCTGAACTTTCTCGAAGACTACTGAGACTCGTTGAAAATATTGAGTTTTCGAAAAGTACCTTTTGTCGAAAGCAAAGAGTCTTAGAAAATAATGCTTTCTCAAAATCACCTTCTTGTCGAAAACCTGCAAACACAGAAACTTGTTAGTTATAATAAAATAGCGAAACTTTAGGGATATTGTGATCTTCGAAAAATCAAATTGATTTTTGAGTTCAGATCAAAAAATTCCTCCAACAGCTTCTGAACAATCTTCGCATCAAAATATTGATGTTTTTCTAGAAGTTACCAACAACACCAACATGCAATATTCTCGAAAATCAAAAAAATTAATAGCAAGACATCAACAGGTCACAACCGAACCTAGAAAAAGGTTCAACAGGCCCTGATACCACTTGTAAGTCCCTGATTTAAATTACCACAATATGAGATCAACCTAATCTTGATTGTATGGCGGAATCACACAACCAAGACTCATTCAGAAAATAAGAGAACAAGATGATGAATAGAGAATTCAACAAAAACCCAAGCTTGCATACGATTAACTTCATCTAATAAAAGCAAATTACTCTAACTGTTCAACCTTCTAATGATATACCAAAACCGTTTATATAATCGGTCAACATGACCTAATACCACAACCCTAAGCCCGAAAACCCATTAAAACCCATCTCGAAATCCATGAGAGATTTTGACATGTTACAATCCAAGCCAACTCATACAATCTAATTGCTTAAATCTATAAGGGCCTAACACCGGATAAGTTTTTTTTTCATTTTAAAATGACAGTATATTATTAACCATGTCTAGTAAACAACTAAAAAACAAAAAATTACAAATACATTAGTCGCTTTTTAACCACTTGATCCAATTCAATTTTAACTTAATTCCATAAAAAGCATCTTTTGACAACCCAAAAAAAAAATATATAATCAAATATAGTCTCCTTCGTTTGATTTGTCCAGGTAAATTAACCTATCTTTTTGATAACTAAGTTTCTCACAGCTCAAACAATAAAGAAAAAACAAACCATCTTCTATCCGTATTTTTTTGTAGGTATTGATGCTCAACATAAACTTGCAACAAGAAAAGCCACTAATTAAATATGTATTTATAGGTTATCGAATATTTAATTTAAGCATTTCTCATAAAAATAAAAAATGGTGTGATCCATAATTGACCTCGTGGTACTTCTAGAGTGCTTTTAACTTATTAATAAAGGACAATTTAACAATGTCAAAGTAATGACGCACTTTATGCTATTTTATTATACGGCTGGATGAACTAATGAAAAGAAAAAAGATATGGACTATATGAATTTAAAAAGTTTCTAACTTTTTATTTGTTATTCTCATCATATTTGTTTTCTCATTTTATCATTGCAATAATATTAAAAATAAAATATATATTCGTAATATTATGCCCGGATGAATTAAGAAGACAAAAGATGTGAACTTTGTAATGCCCCTAACTTTTTACTTATCATTCTCCACACTTTTTTTTCCATTTTATCATTGCAATAATATTGAAAATAAAATATATTTATTCGTAATACTATGGCCGGATGAAATAACGAAAAGAAAAAAGATGTGGACTATGTGAATTTAAAAAGCCCCTAACTTTTAATTATCATTCTCATCACATTTGTTTTCTCATTTTATCATTGCAATAATATTGAAAATAAATTATATATATATTCGTAATACTATAGGTGGATGAAATGACGAAAAGAAAAAAAGACGTGTACTATATGAATTTAAAAAGTCCATAACTTTTTACTTATCATTCTCATCACATTTGTTTTTTCATTTTATCATTGCAATATTATTAAGAATAAATTATATATAAGTTAATACTATGGCCTAATGAAATGACGAAAAGAAAAAAAGATATTAACTATGTAAATTTAAAAAGTCTTTAACTTTTTACTTATCATTCTCATCACATTTGTTTTTTACATTTTATCTTTGCAACAATATTAACAAAATAAAATATACATTCGTAATACTATATTATACGTAGTATTACTCGAAAACTTCTTATTTATGGGTAAAGTGAATTTTAATAAAGAAGAGGCAAAATTGGAGAAAAATAAACATCTTTTCAAACATTTCTATCTGTTTCATATCTTACTATTCTTTTATAAGTTGCACCATACGAACACAAATTTTTTATCTTTCGTTCGAGTATATTCGAGCATATTTTTTCGACATAAAAACAAGATTTAACGTCTTTTGCTTTTATCAATACCACTATCATAGTATTACACATATGCAATACTATTTAACCTTAGAGTTTAGGTTTTGGATTTAGTTTAGATTTTATGATTAGGTTTTCGGGAGTTTATGTAACAGCTCAAGTAAATCGTGCCAAAATATTGTGCGTTTTGCCCCGGTGGGTTACCATTGAATGGCCAAAGGTTTATACAATATGTTATAAACGATAAGTTTAATTGAGATTTTGTTATATAACCTTAAGTATAAAATAAATACCATACAAATGTTAATTAATAAGTATTTTAGACAGGTATAACACGTTCTCATTCGACGTATAAATTCGAGTTACGAAACCTTTTGTGCCGCTTAGTCTTGATGCAAAGGTATGTGTGACGTAATTTTAGGTGGAACCCCGCTAAACGAACCAAACATGTTCGATCCCTTTTCTTTTTGTATGATATAAATTCAATTTACTTTATTTTTTGATCTAATTGCAATGTCTTTATAAATTACATTGAGCTAGATCGAATACGTCGAAACATGCTTTTTCACATGTTTAAAATGCTTTTTCACATGTTTTTCACGTGTTAATGCATCAGATTACGTTTAGACTAATCATTCGATTTTTGCAACGGACCTGAGGCGCATCGCCCACATGTCATATTACTAATTTGTACGAAAATGCATTATATCAGTAAAACAAACCTAGGAGGTTTTATATGCACATTATAATTAGTTACACACAATATTAATATATTTATGTACATAAAAACTCATATGAAACCTGGAAAGTTGATCACCTCATTATATTAGGTTAGCGTGTTGCTATGTATGTATTCAATAAAAAGGTATTATAATAGTGAATTAACTTGGAAGCACTCTAAGAATGGGTTCTGACCATTGGTACTTTAAAACTCGTTAAGAAAAACAAACTAAAATTGATGTGTCATTCTAACAGGTTATATGCGTCGTTATAGTCAACGATAAAAAATTCATTTTGAAAAAGTTATATACATCGTGTCAAATTAAAGAGCTTGAATTCTTTATTTTATAGTTTAATTTTTGTAAAACAACCGGAAGTGTATTAAATAGGCTAAAAGACGAATTCTTTCTTTTAAGTATGTTTGTCTTTAGAAGCATATTTAACTATCCCTTGACTATAATATTACAATTAAAATCACTTTTTTACGAATCAGCGCGAAAAATGTTCTTCATACACTACTTTAAAAACTCTATTTTTATGTTAACTTTCCTTTGAATAACGAATGGAAGGTCTGGAAGAGTAAGGTGCAATTTGTTTTTTAAGAGAAAAAATGTCTTTAGTTTGCGTACCATATCTGTAGACACTTATAGAATAGGAGATGTATCAAACCTTTGCATTTTGCAAGAATAATGTTGTTTGTTTTTTAACGTATATAGACTTCTAAAATAAATTGGTGGTGGTGGTGAAGAACGGTGGTGGTGGAGGACGGTATATGGTGGTGGGTGGTGGTGGTGGACGGTGGGCGGTGGTGTTTAACCCTTTATAAACCTTAGAAGATCTTAAAAGTGGATGAGCCAAGTCACACCAAGAATAGCTCGCGCTACGTTTATTAATGAAACGTTTTCAGAAAAACGAACAGTTTGAAGATGACAATATCCGCGCGTGGTCTGCGCGGCGCAGACAAAAGAGTCTGCGCAGATCTTTATTAGAAAAACAAACACCACCTAAAATGTAGGCAAGCCTTACCTCTATACCAAGGGATAAAAATGTTGCTTCCAGTAAGACTTGTAGCTCTAAAACCAAATACAGACATGATAGTCAAATAAAGACATACACACGAACATATAGCTGCTAAAAAACAACTAGACAAACATAGTAGACTAAAAATTTTTTTAGTAAGCTATTAAACAAATATAAACATAGAGTAGCGATAGATCACACCTCATAAAGACACACATGTAAGCGATAACACGCCAAAACCACTAAAATAAATTGAATATCTAAGCTCTCAAGACAAGAATCTAATACAAAATGCTAAAGCTTTAACCTAATTCTTATGTCTCTATGAACTCATATCCTCAACCATGTCTAAAAAAGGTGCAAGTAAAACAAATTCTGTCTAATTCGCTCCCCCAAATAAGTTTCAATCTGCCTACATCTCTCCTTACGTCCGTAGTGGGAATTTCCATAGTTTTAACTGTGGTCATAGTCTTTCTCATCCTAACAAATTTTGTGTGAAAAGTGTAGAAAACAAGATGTGCCTTTAATCAAACTAATTCAATTGTTAAAATCAATACATTTGGTGGTAATTTCTACATTAATTGGATTTTAGTACTGTTAGAAGAGGTAAAAGGTAGACTTTGCCTGTTGTATTGATTTTTTTCAATTAAACTAGTAGTATTTCTTATCGTTGTTGCGTGATATTTAATATTTTAGTCTTGCTATCAAAATTGACTACTCTACAACTTTGAATAAGTTCATAATATTCCAAAGCAAATACAATCTAGTTTCCCATTCGTTGTTGCGTGATATATATATATATTATATATATATATATATATATATATATATATATATATGTGTGTGTGTGTGCGTGCGCGCACGTAAATTTCGATTCGTTAATCATGAGTAAACAGGTTCGTCAATGTGTGTTACATTTTCTTTCTAAAGGGTAAATGAGTGAATTGTAGGGAATTAACGTTTATGATTTTAATTTTAAATAAAATCATAATTTATTTAATCTACTAATATTACAAAATAATTCTTAAGAAGAAAGGTATATGTATTTAGAACCGATTGAATCTTGTTCAGTGATTCAATTGTGATTCGTTAAAACAGTTCGATAACAATATGGTGTTCATGAAAACTAACATTTTGACGAAAACCTAAGCTTCACACGATGAGTCAAGGAACCATCACGCTAGTTAACAGTTGTTCACGAAAACCGGGATCCTGAATCAACTCTTTGACGCGTATCTCAAAATGCCCCAAAACCCGAACAAGTGACCCAAGAACTCATTCACGATAAAAAAAGCCAAACCTGGTCAATTGTAAGTCAAATCTGGTCAACAACTTGTCAAATGGGTCAATCTAGTCCAAACCGGATGTTCTAGCTTATGCCGAAGTGTTGGCGCATTTTGTATATTTGTTACCGTGCAAATAAGCTAGTTAGAGAGTGTGTTGAATATGCATAGATTAATGTGTGAAGTGTGTGTTTAAGATTGACTTGTATAGCGCATAGGGACATATCAAGCGCATGGGGACATACGCAGCGCATCAGTCATGCATAGTGTGTCATGCGCTAGTGTCATGCACTGGTAGGTGTGACTCTTTAAAATTTCTAGGTCATGTGCTAGGAAAGATAGGTTTCGAAATATATTGCCATCGGAGCTTAACTGATGAAACTTTTTTTGTATGAATAAAATAGGATGACGACTTTGTGCTGCCGAAATTTCTACCGAAACGGTTTTATATTTTCCAAACTTCTGTTTATAAACATGTTTAACACTAATCGTAATGAAAGCGATCTGAAATCTGAACTTTCAAAGGGTATTAGAGCCATGGTACCAATTCAATCGATCTAATAGTTGATTGGATTACATACTCTCTTGATTAGTGTGTTCTAGACGTTAAACCCAAGGTGTCGAATCATTACCGTCAAAATAAGGTCAATTCATGGTTAAAATATCAAATTGAAGTTAAGGTTAACCTTTCGAAAGTGATTCATCATAAGTATCGAAGAATTAAAGAATTTGGGTTGTAAATTTTGAAACAACAAAGAACTAGCGCATGAGTCATGCGTAATGCAAGAGTCATGCGCTAAAAAGTCAAACGCATGAGACTCACATAAAAAGGCATTGAAAGACCGAAATAAGTAAACGAGAAAATGTATTTTTGTGATCGTATTGAAAAGACTAGTGTCCAGGAAAAATTTGGTGACAATTTTTTTCAAAATTTAGCATCAGATATGGGTGTTCGAGGACACGTTATTGTTTTTGGATAATGTTTTAGGATGATGAAATCACATAGTGTTAAAGATAGTAAGGTATTCACAAAGACTGGAGCAAATGTTAATCATGGTGTAGTGACTATTATGGGCCAAAAGGTCAAATATTCCGCATTTGAGTCTATGGAGAGATTAGCAATCATAATTTGCCAAAAATAAAGGGGAATAAAATTTAAGAGTTAAATTTTGAAATTGGTTAATTTTTGTAAATTCGGATAGAAGATATGCAGGTAGTTCTAACAAAAATCATTTGGTGATGCATATTATTTCAGATTCTTCATTTGAAAACAAAGTGAGGTCTCGGTCTTCATGAGGCTGGTTGCAAAGTATATTAGAGTGTTCAGTTTTTTGAACTTCTAGTTTTCAAACTAGTTTTTAACCTTAGGAGTTAACTTGTAAAATAGTGATAGGGATTGATCATGACAACTCTAACTAGAAAAGACTACATATTGTATTTTTGCTGATGTGTTATTTACTGAACTAACCGTCATGGAATAATTGTGTTTGAAGATTACGTTGCGTACCAAATGATGTTCATGGAGAAGACTACAAAATTGGTTGTCAAAGAATGTTTTTCTTTATGCTTTGAAGATCACAATGTATAACCAGATGATTTTCGATCCTATGAAGGTTTTCATAGTGTGGTTACCGTTTACATTAACAAGTAATTGTGGTTGAGTAAAATGTTTGGTTACGTGAGACGGAATTTCAGATTTTCGTGGGTATTCGCTTATTTGAAGTTGATCAATGTGATTTTCAAAATTTCTATCTAATGTTAGTTGGGTTTTAAAGATCTTAGGATAATCAACCAAAGAGTTGTGTTAAACCCAACTTGGATGTAATTAATGTTAAAATGAAGAAGTTGTCGTGATTCACTTCAAGTTTGTTAATTCTCGTAAAAATCTAAAGTATAGCCAACCAGAGGATCACATCTTTGTCGTGGTGTTTTAATTGTCAAAGATTTGAATCTTGAAGCATCAGTCAAAGGGGAATTCGTTGCAACATTTAAGATGAGATCAACAGATCATGACTGAAGTTTACGCATATCGAACACATCTTTCAGATTGTGAAGTTCAAGATTCAATAGCAACATATATGGGGGAATATGTTCGTGCATTTTGTGTATTCGTTACTGTACGAACAGGCTACTTAGAGTGTGTTGAATATATATAGATTAACATGTGAAATGTGTGTTTGAGATTGAATTGTATAGCGCATTAGGACATACAAAGTTTCATGAGTCATCATAGCGTATGAGTCTGGCGTTGTGTGTTGTGTGCTGTTATGTTTGAGTCTATAAATGTATTAGGTCATGCACTGGGAAAGATAAGTTTGGAATATCTTGGGATTGGAGCTTAACCGATGTATACTCTTTCGGTATGAATAAAACAGATGTCGACGTTATGCTGCCGAAATTTTATACCAAATCTGATTTATATTATCCAAATTCCGTCTACAAATATGTCTAATAGTAATTGTAATGAAAATGATCTGAAACCTGAACTTTCACCAAGGTAGACGGCGATGGTGGGTGGTGGTCAGTGTTGGGGTGGCAATCAGTGTTGGGTGGCGGTCAGTGTTGTTGTCGGTTACGTCGGGTGGTTATAACTTGCGGCGGGGTATGGCCGGGTGAGGCGGCGTCAAGCAGTGCTCAATAATGGCTAGAAATTGTTCTGGAAACTGTGGTGGACGACGGGATGTGATCGGCGGCGATGGTGGTTCCAACATGGTAAAGGTGGCCACCAAAGATGGTGGTGTGTGGTTGTTTGGGTTTTGTCTCACATTTTTTTGGTGTAACATCTCATGTTAATAACCCTTACATTTATATTGCACCCACCTATTGTATTCGTTTATAAACATCTCCTCTAATATTTATCTTATATAGGGGAATGATCATCTGAAAAGTAATTAATGTAAGAAAAAAAGGCATAATGGTAAAACAATAAGGCAAAGGATCATGTACAAGAAGCCAATTCGTACTAAGTGTATGAGAAGGTTTTGGTCTTTGATCAAGCAATCTACTGCTTGAAATTGAGTGATCCTCAAATGTATATTTCACATGACTAAAAACAAGGAAAATAAGTGGGGAAATGGCAAAATAAGAAGATTCAATATTGGTGACTCATAAATCCACTTTCTCCATGATTTTCAAATGGCTATAACTTTTCAAATGAAATTTTTTTTCTTAAAATCATACAATATTGATGAGCATTTCATTCTCTTTAATTTGAGTAGGGTATTGCTATAATTTAAAAAATATATATATTTTACAAGCTATAACATTACGTGATTTTGTATCGTTACATGATTATGTTCTCGTACATAATTACGTAATATGCATTTTATTCTTGAAACAAGTGTAGTATTACGTTATTATGTATCAGTATGTAATTACATAACAGTAGTTGGCTATATGTGATTACTTGATTTTGAATACCCATCACGTGATTTCATTACTAGTATTTATTTGAAAACCCACTAAGTGAATATGAAATACGTACTAACCGTAACTGTAATAAAAAAACATATAATACATAATATTTCACGGAATACCTAAGAGTTCAGGTCTAATCACGTATTAAGTATAAAGATGATAGAAAACATTAACTAGTCAACCTATAATAATCACGTAATGTTGTATATTATAGATTTAATCACGTAATAAAGCATAAACAATTACTTTCTCATTGTTGAATGTGTAATCATATAATAAGCTTAGCAGTAATAACATAAATCATGACAAATCATATTGAAAATGTAATAACGTAATGATTTATATTGATAGTATAATTGTTGGTGCATGTTCCATGTGTCCGCCACTGTTGTGAATATGCTAGATAGAGCGTGTGTTGAATATTGTATAGTTTAGATACGAACACACATGACTTAAGTGTGAACTAGAGAGATATTTTGAGGTCACTCGTATGAGATAATCACTCCGTACGAAGGTAGCCACTTTGTACGAAGGTGAAGTAACACCTTCGTACGAAGGTAAACAAGCACCTTCATACGGAGGTTAGCAACTTCGTACGAAGGTAAATGGGCTCAGTTCGCATGAGGGTAGATGTCTATATATAGCGTCGTGTGTTCATAGTTTGTTAAGTTATGGAGTTCCCAGAGGGGAAATGCTAGCGAAATTTTCCAAAATTTTGCCAGCTTGTCAAGATGTATACTCTTTCGGTATGAATGGAAGGTTATGACTTATGACTATTATTCTGCTTATCTATCATCAAAATCGGTGATGAAGATAAGGAGGTTTTTATTACTGAAGCGCTGATCAGAAGAATTCTTGATTTCAAAGATAAAGATGAGGATCCGACAAAATATATTCAGAGACGATGGCAAAGAGTTATTTTTACAGAATGGGCTACAAAGGAATGGTGAATGCTCCAAACTTCAACAATGCCTATCTTGCTAGAGCTTACAAATTCTTGGTGTACTAGGTGATTCACGCACTAAGTCACCGCAAAGGAGGATTCGATGTTCTGTTAGACTACCAGATGTGCATGATTGCATCTCTATCTCTGAACCTGTCCTACAACTTCACCAAAGTAATATTCGAGCAGATGAACGTAATATCACGAAGGAGAAATTCTTGCAATATCCACGATTCATACAAATGATGCTAGATGATCAATTTCCTGATCTGGTGAAAGATAAAAAGGATGACTTGAAATTGGAACACATGTCGAGTCTTTCCTTAGTTCGACTGAATCAGTATCTAAAGCAAGCCAGTGAACCTGTTGGAAAGAAGTTCTTTAGGGCGATAAAAGATAAAGATTTTGTTGCACCGCCCAAAGACAAATGGAGGAAACATGAGAGTAATCATGAGAATGACGAAGAGGAATGTTTAGCTAATTATATTCCTAAGAGGGGTTTTTGGTATGAGAAGGAACAAAACAAGAAAAAGACAACTCCGAAAAAGCCAGCTACTCAGAGAAAGAAGGCATCTAAAAAGGCTACTACTATGTTGATCAACGAAGACTCTAAGGAAGAAGAGGTGCATGTTGAAGTTGAAACAAGTTAACAGATGTTTTCTCAAAATCTGATTATGATAAAGATACTGAATCGAATTCTGATGGAAGTATTGATTACAAAGCAGCAGCAACAACAGAGAAAGAAGAGCAGCAAAAAGAAAGGAAATGGGTGATGATGATGAAACTTATGTGCCGTCAAAACTAGAAGAATAATCAAGAGACCGCCAAAGAAAGTTAAGAGGGTAAAGAGCAAATTAACAGATGTTACGAAAAAAATGGGGCCTCCGACCACAAAGAAAGCTAGAAGGAAGTACTTAAAATCAACGACTGCTAGGGCTAGTCTAGTAGGTAAGGAAAAAGAGATGCCTAAGTTTGAAGTTATTGCTGAGAATGTTATATCTGTTGAAACACCACAACGTCCACCATCTCCTCAAGAACAACATGTTTCACCACCATGACCATCATCTCCATCGAAACAACCAACACCACAACAAACACCAAAACAGCCTACACCGCAAAACCAGTCTACTCCTCGTTCTTCGACAAGACCACAATCTACAGGAGGAGCTGAACCTTTATTTGGTGATTTCAATTTTCCGGGTATGGAGACAATGGGCAATGTTGATCTTGATTTTCTAGATAATCTGACTGATCAGAAGATAAGAGATCTCGAAGCTAGAGTGAAATTTCTAGAGAATGATAGTTCAAATGGAAGTTGTTATAGCCAGTCTCGTATCAGATAATGAAAGATTACGAAGAGTGACTGAAGAGATTGAAGCTGACAGGCTGAGGAAAGATCGAAAGCTAGATATGATTTAGAAAGTGTTGAATAAATAGCTTGCTAGAGATTTTGAAGCTGAATTTGATTTGATCAAGATTGAGGAAGCCAGAGTACGAGCTGCCGAAAGAGCATGAAAGGCTGATGTTGAGGTTGTAGCAGCTATGTCACACCCCAACCGATGGCGGAAACATCGGAGAGAGACGATAACGAGATTGCTCATTGCTCACAACGCTAATAATGACAATATTTAATTTAAAGTCTAATTTCATTTCAAGAATAATTGTCAAAATACAACATTGAAACAAATACAACAATTAGACTTAACAAGTTTAAATAATCGCAACACAACAAAATTAATACAACAACATTAACCTAAACAGTCTAAATGTGTGTATCTTAAGTCCTTGCTATTTGATTTCAAAGCATCCTCTTCATCAACCTGTAACATGTTTTAAAATAACAATTCAATGCAAAAGCAAAGGTGAGTACACAAGTTTAAGCATAGCATACATATACGAATAAAGTTTAAAAAAATCCTCATGGCAACTATAATTCTACAAGAGCATATACAAGGCATGCAATACTACTAGTCAAACCTTTAACGCAATCACGATGTTTTAACATGGCCTCAAGATTACACGATGGAGGGGGATGCGTTACTTCCTAAAGCGCTTATACATGTCAAACGAATGCTTAAAACAAGTTAATGACTAAAGTATCACATAAAGAATGTCCAAGATATAAGCATCAAGAAATTGTATCAAGTATTCATGTGTATAGGATTGTTTTTGCATTTCATAAAGTTTAAGTGTTGTGGTTTTGGTATAAGTAAACTGTTACACCCAAAAGTGTTGTAAACGAAAAGTGGGTCGAGTGTACTCATAGTTTTGCTAAATCTTCAAACTTGACAAGTCCGTGAAGTTGGTTGATTGATGGGATGAACACCATTCCTAAAGTGGAAAACATAGGTTGGTAAGCATACGAACGATAACGGAGGATTTGAACTTTAAATATGCCAAAGTATGTATACGAGAAAATAATCATCTAGACTTAATACTCGTTCTTGACACTATAATACCCATTCGAGTTGATGTGTTTTCATGGGTTAGGATACCCATTAGAATCGTAATGAGAGATTAAGTACTTAGGTGATGTAACCTGGTACCATGACGGATAATCATCTGATTACCATCAAGAGTTCGGTCAGCATTCATATATACATATATATTATAATAAGTAGATCATAAACATCACGTAAATTCATAGAAGTCATGCATGGAGGTAGGAGAATAACCTTCCTTTTAAAACCTCTTTCTATAGTTTACCAATGCACAAGTCGTCACAAGGACGACAAGGATGGTCATGAGTAAGTTTGAACATAAAAGTAAAAGACAAAAGTAATCAAAATCATCAAGTGAGGTGTGGATCGAAGGTAGGATAGCCAAGGCTTCCAAGTGATCACACTTAACCAACTCAAGTCTTGTTTCGAGTACAAGCTTGGAAGGATACAACACTTGTGGGTAAAAACCCTATTAAAACAAGAAGGTTCTTACACTTGGGACCTTAGACATGGTGATGTTCCAAGTTGGTCTTCCATGGAAGACTTATGGAGGCATTCCAAAAGGTTTTTCAAGTGGTAAGAAAGAAGAAGATCAAAGGAGAGAGGTGAGTTACAACTCACTTTTGAAGCCTTGATCTTTTAGGAAGAGAGCTCTTAGAGCTTTTAGAGAGAAGAGAAGAGATGATTTGAGGTGTGATCTGAGATGGGAGGAGTGGGGTATTTATAGGTGAGATGGGAGGGTTGTTAGTTAAGGCTATTAAATGTAGAAAACACAAAATTGGCCAATCCATGAGCTTGAAACCAACTTCCCAGGATTATGCCCCTCTCGCAGGGCCGCGAGAGGGTGAAGAGGTCTCGGCCGCGGGCCGCTAGAGGGTCTGGCGGGGCGTGAGAAGGTTTAATTGCTCGGTTGCGGGCCGCGAGGTGGTTTATTCCAGAAGTTTCTTTGATTTTTATCACTTTTAGTCCTTGAACTTAGTTTAAGTTGCCATTTTGCATGATTTAAGCATGTAACGTGTATAAGTGTCGAATGTGAATGCTATAATAAGAATGCGTATAATAAGAATCAGTTTGTATTAATTAAACGATTGAATGCATGTAAGATAAGTAGGTAACAAGTATAAGTTTCATTATGATTCAAGTCTCGGAATTACAAAATTGACAAAAGGAACATGAATACAAGTTTCCAAAAATAGAAATATGATTATACTTTCTATTTAAGGAAAGTATGAAAAAGTGAGGCGTTACAAGCTAGTAAAGGCAGGAAAAGATTGATGATATTCCAATTATTACACCAAGCTAAGCCTGAAAATTGACATTTCAAATCCATTCTAATTAGCGATGTTGTTGATGTTCCATATGAGGGTGAAAAGAAAAGAAGCAAATTAGAGATCTGGTGGTGGTTAATATAAAGAAGAGCAAGATGATGATGATGGTGATGATGATGATTATCAAAAAATAATGATGATGATGATGATGTTGGTGGTGACCAAAAGAAAGATGACGATGACAAAGGTGATGATAATCAAGAGGGTACAAGTTTGGTGGTTCAAGCAAAGATCAATGATTCTTTTGACTATGATGCTTTCCTTAACGATGACACAAATCAAGAAGATGATGCACAAAGAGAGGGGGAGAAGAAAGATTATGTTTACGAGGAAGAGCATATAGTAATCCTCACAGACGTTACTCCTATAAATGGTTGTTCCTGTTATGCAACACATAATGATTTATTTAGAGCATGGTGTAGAAGAATGGGAGTTTGTCCACAACTACACAAAGGAGGAGATTGCTAAAATGCTCGGTGTTGATGAAAGTTCATTCGAATTCGATTTTGAAGAAGAATTGAATAGCATCAGCATTGTGAAGCCAGATGATTATGTGTATCGATATGTGGAGGATGCTGATAATTATGACAATGTTGTTGTGGAGGATGATTCTGACGATGAAACTGAAAAATATACTAGTGATGGAACAGATGACTTCCCAACATTCCTGGAAATGTTTTCTGAAGAGATGAAGGATTTGTTAAAGAGAAAGGTCGAGGAAATAGTGAGAGATGGAATGTGCCAAAGGGTCTATCAAAGAAGAAATTCTTGAAGCAAAGAAGACGTGGTTCAAAGAGTTACCCAAAGAAAGAACATTCTGACGACCGTTAGCGTTCTTTACACGAGATCAAGATAAGTCGTTAGGGGATACTTTAAGCTGGGGTTGGATACCAGAATTGAAGGTTTAAGCTGTGAAAAGAGAATTTGGAGTCCAATACTTCTAATTTTTGTGTTATATTCAGACATTAGCATGGTGGGATGTTGAAGAGATGTGCCAGACAAGATGTATTAATTATCTGATGAAGTTTAACGATCAGAGGTTATGGAAGTTGATCAGATTCAAAGCTGCACATGGATTTCTAAACTGGAAGCCACATATTCCAAAGAATATTATCAAGATCGATCCTCTTACCAAATAAAAGGATGTTACACTGATTGTGAAGCAACCACGCACTATGAAGAACATGCCGTTAATGAAGATAGAACAAGATTTCAATGAGTTCTTCAAGTGGTGGCAGCGTGATGTTGAAACTGGGGAAGCAGTGATTATGTTGAAAGTTGAAGGTTTGTGGCGAACTATCAGGATTTTAGATCCAATGTGGCTGGTTAATTGCTTAGAGAAAGACGTTGAATGCTTATTCTTTATCAAGATCTGTTATGAAGTGAAGGAAAAAGTTCAAGTGATGCAATACCAAGGTGTGATCAACGTTTGCTACGCACATGGTATTAATTCAGGCAAGAGGTGGATGTCAACGTGGCGTTAATTGGAAGGAAAGGAATTCAGGAAGCAGACGAGGAAAGAAGAAAAGATTGACAAAAATATCAAGAAAGCTTCAATTAAGAGATTTCAATTTATAAAACGGCTCTTGTAACAGACCAAACGCCTATTCCAAGAGAAGGGTGACAGAAGCCGAGAAAGAACTTTTTTGGAAGATAAATGATTAATGTTACAACATTTTGAAGACTGAAGACTGGCCAAGACTGCGGCAATATCCAAGGGGGAGTTTGTTGATGTAGTATGTCTATCGCCTATGTCTTTGGGTCATGTCTGTGTCATGTATTAGGGCTTTGAATGTTAGAATTTGTATTTTGTAAGTTCACTCCGTACGAAGGTGAAGTGTCAACTTCGTACGAAGGTAGTCAAGAGTCACTTTGTACGAAGATGACTTCACTTCTTACGAAGGTAGGATGTTATGTTCGCGCGAACAGGAATGTCTATAAATAGACTTCGTGTGTTCATTGTGTCTGTACATTTTTGCTGACTGATAAGGCGAAGTCCTGTAAAAATTGTTTCAGGTTGTAATCATTGAACAATTAATGAAACACTGATCTTAAAAAGTAATCTTGTTACTATTCTAAAATGGATTCCACACATTTAAGATTATTGTTACTATTCTAAAATGGATTCCGCACATTTAAGATTAGGTTAACCAAATTAGGACATGAGCTATGGATAAGAGTAGATCCTCACATTAATCAAGTATCCTAAAAAAATAATTAAAATTAAGAAAACTATAGTAATAACTTACTCACATAAAAGAGAAGAGTAAACCTCAATTTACAATGTTGTGGTTAGACACCATTATCACTATAGATGCCCCAAAGAAACTTTTGTCCATTTACCTCCTCAACGTTTCGTAACACCCTGTAAAAATCGTGTCCAATAATATAGTGACACGTGTTGTATTTTAAATATAGTCTGTTAAGGACTAATATGGACTAAAAGTGACAACATGCTCAAACTGAGCCTCTGAATAACTTTCTGATGTCAACATGCATAAAAACGTAGCCTCTGAATGACCATTAGTATCGTTATGCATAAAACGTAGCCTCTGAACAACAGCTCGACAATGTCCGGGCATAATCCCGGGTATGCCAAATATTGGCTACGGAGGGCTAAAGTGCCAAAAAGGTGTTTTAAAAGGTTTTTAGAAGCTTTATTAAGTTAAGGGGTTAAAGTGTCAAAAATTGAAACTGGCCATATGGCGGTCGCGGGCCGCGAGAGACATGGCCTTTGTCTCTCGCGGGGCGCGAGAGAGCCTCTGCTGCAGAAGTTTTGTTTGGCTCCCAAACAAAACTCCAAAACCATGAATTCAAAACCATGAACTTGTAATCAGCTATGTCACGTTTTGGGACACTTGTAAGCTTCCTCTTACACCCCTAAACACCTGGCTTCACCTCCTTTGAGTTCTCCAACTATAAATAAGTGCTTAAGTTCACATTCCAACTTGCACCTTTCTCATTTATTCTCTCTTCTCCCTCCTCTGGAAGTTCTTAGCTAAAAGGAACATCCAACATAGTTCTTTTGCACCTTAGGAATCACTGGTAAGTGTTCCTTCATCGTGCATTTTTGTTTATAGGCTTCTATAGCCAAAAGTCAAGCGTTTTTCAGAAAACGCTTTGACTTTCGGTTAAAACCATTATGGTCCAGCCATTGTTCAAAATGAACATAGCAAGTGATCGTAATAAGGCAGGTGTTAATCCCTATAAAGGGCACCTCTTGAAGATCACGTTTGCTAGACCAATTGACGGGTCAAAGTTATGATATTAAAAAGTCAAACTGGCCATTTTTTGGAAAAATCATAAATTCATCTTATATATGTTATGAAACTTGTTTTGACACTTAAACAAGTTGGTAATAATTATTATAACATGTAAGAACATGTTCGGCTCGTCAATTTCAGTTCTGGGGTATGTTCGCAACCGAAAGTCGCGAAGTTTGACTTCTGCTTTGACTTTCGATTCTGACCCGATTTAGATTAGTTACCTACTGATCTAAAGTTGCATTATGATCATAATATAATGTAGCATAACCCTCTGAGGTTATATTACATGATCATAATCAGAATCTAAGTTTATGCGCAAGTTCCATAATTATGCCATCTTTGACCAAAATGCCCTTATGAGGCATAGTTTCGTTTTAAAACCTTAACGGGCATAGCAGTTGATATCCTACAGATATTTTAACCTATTTAAAAAATAATGGCATATAGAACTTGTCCATGACTTATCCGGTTACCCATTATCGCTTATAAGCATACGGTTGATTATACGTAACTAGTTTACGGAATTTAACCGAAACGGGTTTAACCTTATCATTTTAATCTCAAAATCCCGAATGTTAATTGTTTACCATATTGTGCAAGTCAAAGTACTTGTCGGGTTTAAACTACATTCTATCCAATCATCGTTTAATCAAGCGTATACGTCTTGATCATGTACACTACTCGGTCTAAGTCTGTGACTTAAATAAAGACCGATAGTATTTAATTGGTTAGCTTATGCTATAATCCAGACTAGAGCCTTGTCGACAAATGCTATCTGCAGTTGGTACTTTTGTATACGGCCGAGTTATTAAAATTTAAAAGAAGACTAGCTCAGGTAAATACTCTCGACTTATTTTCCCTATATGGGCTTGGGATACGGTAAATTATTACCGCTTGGTCCGAATGGGGTCAATCGAATGCCCGTTTGTGGCTAATAAACCTGCATATTCTGTTTTAATCAGTTTTGTTTGATAACTTAAACATCGGGGGTTAAATTACTGTGTCCTGGATATCCTCGGCTCAATACATTAGTTATTGGCCACGACCTTAGCGCGGGGTGTAGGCATACACATGACAGACGCTCATATGCAAATTACCAAGACATTGGGGATAACTCCTTCGTGAGTTCTAAGTGGCGTGTATTTAATCATGTCTCGGTTTCTGTACTGGGCTCTGTATGTATTGACAAACATGTGAATCTGATACAAGGTTGCAAAGTCAACTTTCCCAAGTTAATAAAATATTTTCTACCGTTTTGCACTTAAAAACCATTTTAAAGTTTTCAAAATGAGTCAGTTGGTGTATTTCCCAGCGTAAGCTGACGTATTGTCCAAAGACTAAACTGCAGGTACAATACGAAATAGGCCGGAAGCTGCTTGGTAGTGAATAAGAGGATCTTGCAAATCCTTAGATCTGCCCTAAAGTCTGTTTTATATTCTTTCCATGTACAATTTACGATCCACCTGCGGATCTTCTATTACGAGCCTGTATATTATTTTGTATTTTCGAACATTTGGTTTGTAATAGTAATTTTACTCCAAGACTTTCGCTGTGCCGTGTTTAATTGACTATGATGTTATCAACTTACGTCACGATACTCCCCACCCGGGCCCACCGGTGTATGGATTTGTGTGGGAAATCCGGGGTGTGACGGGTTGGTATCCGAGCCAACATTTTAGAGCATTAAACACTAGCCTTTTGTGTTTAATCTCAAACTTACACGAGCACTTTCCTTAGACTTCCGAGTCTAGGCGTTGACCTAGGATTACTCATTTCATTATTCAGTTATTAGTATTGTTTTGAATTAATGTTAACAGGAAAATGCCGCCACGTGTACGAGGACAAAGTGGAAGAGGAAAAGGTCCAATGAGGGGAGGACCATCAGGGCGCATTCCCCCTCAACCGCACAACTTAGACTCTTACCAAGAATCAGGAGATTCATCTCCTTGGAAACCAGCGAGACACTATGTCTCTCATAGACACTCGCCCCCACATTCCCAAAATTCTTACCACTCTCACCACTTCTACCACTCACACCATTCTCACCATTCCCATTCTCATCACTCTTACCATGAAGAATTTAACCCTAACCATTACTTTAACACACCTCTAGCTGATCAAAATCAGTTGGACCAGCCAAACCCTATGGACGAGGACTCCGACCCGAGATGCCGCCGTCGGGATCGAACGCGCATCCCATAGAAATATCAAGTGATTCGAACTCTTATGCCGGATCACCCTACCAAGGTCCTAATGAGTGGGACCAATATTTGAACCAATTCACCTTCGCCCACACTCCTTCCCATCACTCTCAACCACCTCCTGTTTAAGAAGATGTCCACATGGAACCGGTGGACCAACCTCAACTACCACCTGAACCACCATGGAGGAAGCGTGAAGCACGTATGTCGGTACGTGCAGGACAAAGGTCGGGATCCCTGCCACATTTGCCCAATTCCTACCCTACAATTCAAGAGGACCCACAAATGGGTAGACCCTATAATGTTTCACCTATAGTGGAACCAACACCAACACCTGCTGTTCAACAACCATCAAGTTATACTAACCCAATCCCCACATATCCAAAAACGTCTGGATATGATCCTTTTAACCCGTCTACACTGGTAGACTATCAAGCATGGTCGCAAGACCCCTATATGCAGGCAGTTATGCACAACCACTTTACCCGTCTCCTTTCCCACCTACTTATCCACCTACTGGTTATCCAAGTTATGGGTACCAGTATCCGGTTATGCCGCAACCACAGCCATAACCTCTGCCACCACTAGAGGCCATTAATGAGGCCTTAGAACGGATGAAAGAGATGCAGCAGCAAGCGAAGAAAACGGAGAAGAAGACAAACAAGTTCTTCAAGAAACTCTCCAAGTTGGTCAAAGGAAAGAAGGACGAGTGAAGTCTCTTCTAATTATATATAATCCCTACGAGGACATTGTTATTTCTTTAGTCCCTGCGTGGACATGTTTATTTCTTTAAAGTCCTTGCATAGACAATTTATTTCAATTGTATTGTAATTTCTAATTTAAAATTAATGAGGTATTTTGGAATTATATATATATATGTAATCATCCTCTTCAAAACGATCGTCTCGATTTTTCTCGAAATTTATGCTCTGCGATATAATTCCAAAAAGATCTTAATGGTTTTGACTTGCCAAGTGGCACAGACCACATATTTGGCCAAATATATAAATGATAGTTAAGAACGGAAGGGTCTTCTTTCATGATAGTTAAGGGAAGTTATCCTTCTATCTAGAGGTGGTGGACTAAGTTCAAGCCTCCAAGTCATTAAGGTCAATGCGACCGGGACTATTAATCAACCATTAAGGTCCTCTTATGTTAACATTCAAGTAATGTTCATACTCATGGTGGTGTGACTTGAGGAATCACGCTAGCCTTCAAGGTAATGGACTATGTCCTAACCTTATATAGCCCATGTGATCTGTTTGATCTCGGCTAAATATCATCAGTCCGGTGATGAATAAAACATTCATTAGTGATGTATTACCCTTTCGGGTTATGATTTTTTTTATATAGCCCATGTGATCTATTTGATCCTGGCTAAATATCACCAGTGCGGTGATGAATAAAACATCCATTAGTGATGTATTACCTTTTCGGTTTATGATTAATTTTATATAGCCTATGTGATCTATTTGATCCCGGCCAAATATCACCAGTGCGGTGATAAATAAAACATCCATTAGTGATGTATTGCCATTATGGCTATGATTTATTTATATAGCCCATGTGATCTATTTGATCCCGGCTAATATCACCATCGTGGTGATAAATAAAGCATCCATTAGTAATGTATTGCGCTTCAGGCTATGATTAATTTTATATAGCCTATGTGATCTATTTGATCCCGGCTAATATCACCAGTGCGGTGATAAGTAAAACATCCATTAGTGATGTATTGCCATTATGGATATGATTTATTTTATATAGCCCATATGATCTGTTTAATCCCGGCTAATAACACCAGTGCGGTGATGAATAAAACATCTATCAGTGATGTATTGCCCTTTCGGGCTATGATTAATTTTATATAGCCTATGTGATCTATTTGATCCCGGCTAATATCATCAGTGCAATGATAAATAAAACATCCATTAGTGATGTAGTGCCTATGTGCCATAATTTTATGTCCATTAGTGACAGGCCTATGTGCCATAATCTTATCTCCATTAGTGACAGGCGTGTGTGCCATACTTTTATGTCCATTAGTAACAGGCCTATGTGCCATATTTTATGTCCGTTTGTGACAGGCCTATGCGCCATGTTTTAAATGTCCTTTGTGACAAGCCTATGTGCTATACAATTGTCAAATATGACAATGACAGTTGTGACATTACGATCCACTGTCTACTAATATATGGACCTTGTCCAGATCGTAAATTACCTTTAATAGTCCTATTAAGACCTAGGCCAAATATAGATACTTTAAGCCTAAGAGTTGTGATGTTGTTCACACTAGCTTGATTAGGCGATGGATTGTTATACCCAATGTTTAAAAGCTGATATGGTTGTTATACCATGGCTAAGAGAAATTTTATTTGTATTATAGAACCAAAGCTTTGAAGAATGGTTAATTCTAATAAGGCACAAAGTAGCCATCAGAACGTCAACTCTAAGGACGCCGAAAATGTAGCCATAGATGATAATGATTTCCAAGCTCGCATTAATGCGGCTGTGGAAAGGGCCATGGGTAAGGCCATAGAAAAGCTAAGAGAGTCGAGTGCTACTCGCTCTAGACCACTATCAATTACCCCATCTTCAGCTCATATAGAGAGCTCTGTTCACTCTTCAAATGCAAAGAGTGAACCAAGGAAGGTAGACTTTGCTGATAGGTCCCGTTCTGCTAAAGACAGGTGTACCTACAAATAGTTTGTATCCTGTAAACCCCGAGACTTTAATGGGGAAAAAGAAGTTGTAGAAGCCCTAAAGTGGCTGGACAAGATGGAGACTATCGTAGACATCAGCGGCTGTGCTGAAAAGGATATGGTTAAGTATGTATCACAATCCTTTAAGGGCGATGCCCTAATCTGGTGGAAAGCCATGATTCAGTCAACAGGTAAAGTAT